>CAJPEX010000871.1:1448-13599 GCA_905338405.1 Notodromas monacha
TTTTTTTTTTTACTGTGCGTGCTGGGGAGGGATGAAAGAGTGCGGAATATTTTTTCACGCGCTTCGATTTATAAAGGGGTCACTTGTTTTTTTTTTTTCTCGAAGAAAGAAGTATATTTTATTCCCACAGGGAAATGCGTTGATAAAATCCGAAGTCCGTTGAATTTTCAAAAATTATACGGACTAAAAATGAAATGTTTTTGGTGCAGTGCTTCCTTCGTTGGCTGGCTGTGTGGTTGTGGTGGCGTCCTTTTTTCAATGTGCGTGTCGGAAGTGATGAAGGTGTGGGGAATATTTTTTTATTCACTTTGATTTATGAAGAGGCCCCTTTGTTTCGTTTTTTGTGACGAAAAGGAATGAATGTATCTCATTTTACAGGGGAATGCTTCGATTAAATTTGCAATTCCGTCTAATTTTTCAAGTGAAACGGCATTTTATAAATTGAAATTCGTTGAAAGGGTGTCGGAGGGTGAAGCTCAGGGGTTCAAAACGGAGTATTCCTCAGCCCTTTTCGTGTCTGTCAATCTGAAAAAAGAAGGATTTTCACGTTCATTAGTCACGCAGGTTTCTGTGACCATTTGAATGACGGTGTTTTTTTTTTCAATTTTGGAGCTCCTTATAAAATCAGTACGTGTGGCGAAGCTCTTCTAAATATTTTCAAGTTTGCTACGATGTTGAGGATTTTAATATTTTTGCTGGTATTCGCGGTTTCTTGAATATTTTGCGTCTATTTTCCTTGCGTAATCATCAGTTGATTCCGTATTATTATTATTATTATTTCCTTGCCCTGTGTGTTTTCTTCAAATTTTCTACGTGGAGTGGCCGAAGAGCTTTCGGGGGCTCCGAGGATTATCATAAGAGGATCTCAGCAATGTGTCGGACAGCTGCTCGATCGGGAGTACTGTCCAGTATGGTCCTGCAATTTTTCAAGTACCAGTGAAAAGCACTGGTTTGAATATCTGCTACTTCGTGTTCCCAAGGGAAAGCCGATATTTATGTTCCATGGAAAGACTCGTCACTGACGTCGGAAATCCGCTGAAATTTCAACTGAAACATTGTACTGTACAAGAAGTTGTAGAACTTCTCTGAGACGATGCTGTGCTTCGTTGGCTTTGGAGGAAAGCATTGTCTTGACGTTTTAGTCATTCCCACTTTTGTGCGTGCGGTGGAATGTGTGGAACAGTGTAGCTTCTTCATGTGAATTATCCACGGCGTGAAAATTTCGAAAAATTGGTCATTTTAGTCCCATAGAAGAAGTAGTAAAAAAAAGGAATTTTATTTAAAGGCGTGCGGAAAGACCAAAATATCATCTACTTTTCCTTAGCGGGAATGAGAACATATAGAAAATTCCATTTTCCGTTGAGAAAGTTCAAGTTTTATTGAAGGGGTGTTTTCGCGGGGCATAACTGTCCTTGACTTTCTACTTCGACTTGCCGAAAAAAAAGAGGTATAGTGGAAAATTTGCCACGAAAATCGTAGCACTTGATGCCAACTGTTGTAACATCTGATAGGAATGAAAATTGCGATCAAGTTGTTTGAATTATTTTGGATCACGTGGATTTTGACATTGGCCAAAAAATTTCAAGTCCGGATGAATATGCATTCAATCGACGAAAATCACACGTTTGAAGCGAAAAACGGATCTGATATCAAAAATATCATCCACTCATAAAATACTTCATTAAGCAGAAAAAGAAAAGCCCTAACAGAAACTATTATTTATTTATTTTTCGTCGGGTGCATTTTTTTCAGTGCGTTCGCTTGACTGCAGACAACAAGTTGTAACTAAATACAGTAACAAGTTTTTCTACACTAAGTTGTCAAAAGTTCTGCAGTGATTTCTGTATGTACAGTACTTCGAAGAGGTTCCTTGCATGGAATGCCCTCGTGCAAAAGGTTTTTGCGAGGTGTCCGAGATGAAAACAGGTATAAATGGGTATCCATTGCACTGCTTCCCGTGTGCAATGGGCCGTTGGCGGTCCTTGCAAAGCACGGCGATTATTCTCTTTCTGACGTCACACGGTTAGTGAAGAAGAGGGTCTTTCGTGACCCCTGTGACCTAAACACCGTACTTCCTTTTACGGTATATATATTTTTTTTATCTCTCTAGTCTTTGTGAGGAACTTTGATACTATACTGCGACGTGATTCATGTTGAGAATAGCTTTCGAGAATACCCCGACGAAATTTTGATTTTGAACCACAGTCCAACGTCTTTCAATTCAAAAGTATCTCTAACTCACATTTTCGGCAAATCCCTGCGCAATCCCGTTGAGGCCAATTTTAATTTTTCCTTTACTCAGAAAATTTCGGTTCTAAGCTTCCTAAAATCCCTACTTAGTGTGTAGTCGAATTTTCCATTGCCTTTGTACTTTTGAAATGAGGCTAAATTTTAGATCACCTGATCCGGAATGAATGCAAAAATTTTAATGCTTTCGGAAGGGATTTGGCAACTCTCTGAGGTTAGGGCACCTAAGAATGTTTGACTCTTTTAATAATTGCGCCTCGAAATGATTTTAATTCATTAATCTCCAATAATCTGACCACATCCTCCGACTGAAATACTTCCCGAGTAACTTATTTTTCAAGTCCGTTCAAATTTGAATTGGAGAGGCTCAAGTCAGTACAGTATTATACTTTCTTGCATTTCCTCGACGGTATGCCGCATTAAAGTGCAGTGGAGTATTATTTGCAGCCTGATTTTGTGCGCTATTTCTTGGGGAAAAATGTTTTATAATCATTCAAAAGACGTTGTAAATTCAGGCGCATGGAAACTGCTTATGTGTAAGACCAGGAAAGAAATTTCCATCGTTGCGGAAATGCAGTAGCGCAATTTCTCCAGTCAAAAACTGTTTACTCAATTATCAGCAGAAATGCTGAAAAATTCGTTTTACCGAAGAGTAGAAAGTATTTATATTTTTGTCCGTTTGGCCAGACCTTGAAAAAATTCACCGTATCTAGAAATTCGCAGTAACGATATTTTTATGAGGGGTTTTGTCCCACCCTCTTATTAACGCTGGGTTTTAAAATATTGAACCAATTGTGCAAAATAATTATCGAGGAAATCAATGGGACGCTTCTTTCCCGCGTTCGTGCGAATACAGAACCATGTCTTGTACAGCTGCTCAAGATTATTCACTGAATGAAAAAACATAATGGAATATGTATTTTTTTTAAAGCATCTGTTTCGGACGCGAAAATCACGAAGTGTTCCATTCGAAGTGAATTGTTGCTTGAGATGCATTCTTGTTCATCTCCGAGGTTTGCCACGAGTTGAAGCTCTTCAGGAGACAATGATTTCCGATGAATCCTTACGTCACTTGCTGACAGTTCGTGCTCGAGAGCCATTTTGCCTCTGGGGTCCCTTTTAAAAATATGCAATCTCTCGTGTCGCATCTGTCGCAGAGAGAGAGAGAGAGGGAGGCAAGAAATGGGAATATTCTCACGTGTGTAACGCGTCAACACATCGAGAAACATTCGGATATTTGTGCTTCGACTGGCACTTCGATGTAGTATTGAGACTATTGAGGGGATTCATTCGTGAATTTCGAGAGGGTGTTCGTTTCTTTCTCTCTTTTTCAGGATGTCTGTGTCTATGAGGAAATAACGAGAGTCTTTCATTTTTTTTTTTACTTTTGGAATGTCGTAAATTTGAAATCCCAGAGGCCTATCGTTGAGAGGTTCATAATGTCAAACGACACGCGCAGTACAAGTACAGTAAATGCAAATGAAAACTCCCTGTTACGGTGATGATCACCTTTGTGGACTGCATTTTTTTTTCAGTACTGTATCCAAAAATATTCAAGTCGCATCCCGAAGAAGTTCAGAAAGCTGCTCATACGCAATTTTGCTCTTGAAATTTTCACATTCAAAAATTTCGAGATTAAAGATCGAAGAAAGTACCGTATTTAGTCCCCACGAAAGTGCTGCGTGTCCTGTGTGTGAATTGAATCTGTTTCAATATTTATTTATTTTTATTGAGTCTATTTTTCCGAAAGAAAAGTACAGTAAATCGACCTAAATGGGCGTAAAGTATTGTGGACGCAAATTGAAACTTCGGTCATCATTTACGTTTTTGTACAGTTCTAAAATAAAAGGCGTATTCCAGAGAATGCCTTCATTTTTTATTTGGAAAATCTGGAAGTGAACCATGCGTAATCTTCATAGAAGAAGTGCTGTTTTTCGTGTTTCAAGTGGGAAGTGGCAAATACAAACGAAAACTATCCCTACAGACTTCCCATTTTCAAGATCTGAGTATGCATATTTTGACAACTGCGTAATCTCAATTGAAGTGCTACTTCACATGTTCCATATAGGAAGTGGGCCAGTTTACATTTTTGGGGTTATCCGTAACTACCGTATTTTATCAAGTTTATGCCTCATAAGTTGGGACTGCTGTTGTCAGAAAATCATTTTTCTGTAAGAAACGCAAAATAAACCGAAACTGGCGTAAAAATGACAAGGAAAGAAAAATTGACCAAAACGGGCGTGAATGTGACGAATGCGAATAATGAAAAAACCTTTAAATAATAAAAAAAACAGCCGCCACTTTGGCTACTGTGAAAACGGCTGTTGATGAAAATGGTGGAATTGCCTTGAAAGACCTGGAGGCAATCCTTGGAATTAATGCCACGTTGATTTCAAGAATTCTGAGGGGAAAGCTGGGCTACAACAAGAAAAAAAAAATTCAGGAAGGGTGCATCATCCTTTGATTGAAGAGCAAAACTCTGCCAGGGTGAACTTTGCAAAACATTCAAAAAAATTGACTTAGTGTGTGTCAAAGAATATGTTTTTCCTAAAGAATAATTTTTTTGTCAGCTAGATTGTGCGTCATTTGAATTCCTATTCTGAGAACTTTTGTTAGAACCCTCGTACTGTATTCATCTTTTATTCGATTCGAGAGTCCGCCAGTGTTGAAGTGCTTTCCACGTTCGCACATGTTGACGAAGTGAAGCCAGCCAGTCGTGCTTGCTGTGCATGACTTTGAAGAGTGTCCGTAGTCGTTAGCATGTGTGAGCAGGCTTATCCCGGACTGTGGGGGGTATTAGGAATGCGCATTGGGGAATCCACGCAGCTACTCGGATTCCCACCCACCGTTGCCAGGGGTGCACGAGTTGAGCGGGGGAAAATCCTCGGTCTTCTTATTTTTCACCCCGTTTCGACTTCGTTCTGAATTCAAATGACGCGACTTTGTTTTTTCGGGAAACACATTTTTTTTGTTTTGAGGGGGCATGATATTCTTTGTTTTGCCATCATCGTCACGAAAAGGATGCCGTGTATGAGATGGAATAGAAGGAACTTTCTCGCGGAAATGGACATCAGATTTTTTTTTTAAGGTAGACACTCTTCAAGACGATTTTTTCTACAACGACTTTTTCGTTGTAGAGAATTTTTGCGTGCTGTTCATGAGGGGAGGGGATGTGTGTGTGTGGTAACATTGCTTGAACCTTGTGAACGCTGAAAAGCGGAAAATAAAGCTTGCTGATCAATCGGTCAGCGAATTTTGTGTGTGTGTGTGTGATCCCATGGGTTTCTCTTCTCATGTTATACGGGTTCTCTTCGACGGAATCCTCACTACAACGATTTTTCTCTGGTCCGTTAAATTTCGTCCGTAATGTATAGCTTTTTATTTTTAGTTCCATCGGGGTCCGTACAACGAATTCTCTGTGCAACGGGTTTCTTTTGGTCCTCTGAATTTTGTTGTGGAGATGATCGTCCATCTGTGTTTGATGCCATCCCATGTCTGATGATGTCTCGGATTTTAAATCACGGCAAACAACTCTCTACGACGAAATTCAGGGGGACCAGAAAAAATTCGTAATACAGATAATTTCGTTGTAGCGAAAGTCCACCTGTATTGCGTCATTCAGAATAAATCATACCGTCAGCTTCAAATCGTAAAACGTCATATAATGAGATGACATTAAATGCAGGTGGACTATCTCTACAATAAAATTGAAGGGAGCCAGAAGAAATTCGTTGTGGGGAGAATTTCATTGTAGAGAATCCGTAGGTACGAGTAGAGAACCTCTATGCTACCAAGATAATTCGTTAAACTGACGAAATCGTTGTAGAAACAGTCTACATGTAATATACTGTGTATGACTACAAATGAAATTGATCATAGCAGCAAGTGGAGGATTCAGTATTTCAAACAAGCATTTTTTGAGGCCCGAAGTTGAACTAGATCCTGCATTTTTCTCAAATGTTGAATGGCTTCCGAACATAAAATGAAGCTCTTCTAATACCGAAAAGCGCCATACCTTACTTTGGCCTTCGCTTCATAAGAGTTTTCATGACGCGTCATAACTTAAAGGCAGACCACTGGTACAAAAAAATTCCAGTACTTCGATGATTGCCCAAAAAATGTTCATGTTCATTTTTTATTGATGCAGATCTGGAGCAATGCGTAGGGATTTGTTTTTTTTATCTCATGATTAATGATGAACTAGAAATAAATCAGTTCTGTATGTTATTGATTGATAGGATAACATTTGAATTACGAGTGTCAAAAAATGTTTGGTTGGTGAAAAATTTGAAGAAATTGTTTCTTGAAGGACGAACTTCAGAAATCGTTCTCTAGTTACAGTATTATTGAATTTCGAGAGAATGTAAATTTAGTGGTTTTTGACTTCTGCGAGAAGTTGGAATTTTGAATCACGAACGAAAAAAATTCTTAGTCTCCGCTATTTTGTGCACTTGAAATTTGAATCTTGGTCCGCCAATTCTATTTGTAATCGTTTTCGTGAAATGGATTTTTACTTGATGAATTTCTTCCGAGTTTTTGTTCCACATTTTCGATCGGTTTGAAGTATATTTGCGAACTGAAAAACAAATCTGTATGGGTAAACTGTTAATTTTTTTTAAATATTCAATCCCGAATCACTGATAAAAAAGATGTTCTTCCACGAATTTCGCATCTTTTTCGTTGAAAAATCGAATGAGAATTGATGAACCGCAGTCAGGAGTAGTGAACTGTATTCATTTTCGCCATGGAATCTTGCGAATAAATTGAAAATTTATTTGTATCAAAGCGATTTCATCGCGTAATTGCGAAGCAATTCAAAGTCGGGTCATTTTCCGTGCTAAACCCAAAAGTGCTCTATTTGCCCCGCCGGAACCGACGAATTTCATGAAGGTCGTTCCGTTTTTGGCACGCGCGAGCCAGTGCTTGAATGACTTCACGGAATGCCCCTGCTTTTTATGGCGCATAATTTCCCGCTTCATTCCTCGCGGAATCGGTTATGATCGATCTGGTGAACGAGTATGTCGTTTAAAACTTATGGGACAGTGTGCACGGATATATACGATATATCTATATTTTTCTCTTTTTATGCAAATATATATATACTCAATTTTTTATGTAATAAAAGGGTGAAACTATGTGTGTGTGTCTGATGGACTGATGAAAAAATATGCGTTGAGCGGTTGTTTCCGAATTCCGGCCGAATTCCTCGAGCCTTTGACAGCCGAGACATGGGTTCACCTGGGTACTGAACGGGATTTCTTCCGGGAAACTGTTGATTTTATTTTATTCTATTTTTACAAACCTTTTTTTTCAAACTACAGGAATGCATTTCAGAGACCCAGTGATGCGCACTGGGCTTCTCCGAAAGATGAGGCATGACACATCAAATTATCATTCTATATAAAAGGCTTTTTAAAGTGAGGATATGTTCTATATTTTTCACGTGAAAGAACGAACATGTGCGTTAAAAGTTTGAGCTACGTCATTGAAAGACTTATCGTGTTTTTACTGGAAATGTCATCTTGAAAAAAAAATTGAGGCACATGCTCATACGACCGTTACATTTTGGATGGACACTTTATTAAGGTATCAACTCTAACTCCTTTAAGTAAGACTTGCGCTGAAAGTAGGTCTTTTCATAAGGACGAAAGAAAACAAAAGCCTCGTCCTTGAAAATACATTTGAGAGATTTCCGTTGATACTTATCAGGTTTCTTTAAAAGAGAAGATGAGACTCGTCATGATGCATTTTGCCAGAAGAAAAGCGTTGAAATTGATAATTTTTTCTTCAATATACGATTGTTAAAATATCGGATGGACGAATAATCTGTCTATTAAAATGATGCTACAAATCTCACAGAACTCAAAAATTTTATGAAACACTTTTAATGTTAGGCACAACATTAAACTGATACAAGAATATTCGTTTCAATCTCAAAGGGTAAAATACAACACTGCAATTTATTTTTTTGAATGCCTTTTCTACCAGTGAGCGGAAAAGTTGATCTTGAAAGCGTTTCGCATGATTCGATGGTATGAATTTTTCAAGTCGATTATTTATGTGCATAAATTATGGAAAATATGCAGAAATCAAACTTTTTTTTAATCACTTGGCATGGCAAATCTAGTATAAGATGTCCGCATTTCCTCTAAACTTGCTTTTGATTCTGGAACACGTGTTTTTCTGCCCTTTCTAATTTCCACTTGAGCATCTAATGTACATTCATTTCAAGCTATTATGAAATTATCGTTGATTAAAAATTTTGTGCAATGTCATTCTGTAATTTTCCTGTCTGCCTGCGGAGTTTTTTTTCGGAGGTATCCGATTATTCATGATGCAGCATTTGATTATTTGGGATGAGGTTCTGTAGTCATTTTGTAAAAATATCTGAAGTTCTGGTCTTTTTTCTACTCTCAATTACATTCTGTGTTTGTCGGTGGGAAATTATCGTTTGATGTGAATACAGTACTCGATACTGATGTCTATTTTTTTCGTTTTGAAGCTGGGCTGCAAACTGTGCCACGTCTAATTTTCGTAATAGGTCATGCTGTATATATTTTTGGTAAACTCGGTACCGTACTGTTGTTTCGTTCGCGTGGGAGAAGAAAAGCGGGTGAAATGAACCGTGGTAAACGTGCCCAGGGTTTAGCCCTCACCCAACGACCTCATCACTCATAGAGACCCCGAGGAAAAGAATTCACCTGGTCAGGGAAAATCCGCCTCGGAAAATGGGGGGTGGGGAGTCTGTTCAGAGATCCTCTGTGTCCTCTTTTTTTTTGTCTTTCCTTTTTTTTTATCTCTGAAGGGTAAGAGTATAGGGGGTCGATATTTTACCTCATTTTTTTCGCGTAAAAGACGACTCCCCGGTCTTGCGACGACGACGACGACGACGACGTTGTTTTTTGTTTTGTTTTCTTCTTCCTGGCATTGTTGGTGTTTCTGGGACGGGGTTTTCTTTTTATTTATTTTTTCTCCTTGGGTTATTTGGCAAATGGAAATTTGCGAAATAAACCCGTGCTGCTTCTCAAGTGTACCACTCACAGTAGTAGGGGTGAGAATATCCTCCCCGAGACGTCAAGAAGCTCTTTCGATCTTTTTCCTTGGAGAGATCGCTGGAATGTATGCGTTTCTCGTTGCTCGACTGAGTTACTCTTCTTCTGTTTTCGATTTTTGTTTGTTTGTGGATTGCCATAAAAAATACGGTGTGTCCGAGAAGAAATGGAAGTTCTAATGTTGCTGTGGTTCTACGCACGGTAAAGTATTATTATTGTTACCCGAGGTCCTAAAAATTGCGGAAGGCTCATTTAGAATTATTTCTATGACGTTGCTTCGTGGGGTACATTTTGAGGCTTCCTTTGCTTCTCGTGTTTGTATGCCTACTTTTTTTTAAGGGGGTTTTTGCAATTTAGTTTTTTTTTTACAACCGTTGATTATAATTTTTGAAGCATCTTATACGCGATGAGTCCGCGGAACCCGTGGAAACTCCGGATGTAACCCGAAGGGTTCTTGCGGAGAAATTTCCATTTTAAAGCGAATCCTGGAAATATGTATGTCCTAGATTCCTGAAGCACGTGCGTTCAGGAAGTGTCGTACAACGGCATCTGAAATTCGGGATTCCTTTGCAAAATTGATTTTCTGATACGCGCGGGAATCTCTTGAACGATTCTCTTGAAAGTCGAGAACAACGCTGTTCATTAATTCGTTGTTCAGTTTGTATTTTCCGGGAACGGCGAGAATCGTCAAACGGCGCGATACAACTTTAGATGGAGAAAGCTTATTTTTTCCCCCATGGAAATCGACGGTAATTTTTGTGGGACCCACTGAGTTTTCATAGACTGTCGAAAATGCGTAATAATGTCTGGAAAAAAATCCCAGCTGTTCAAAATCTAGTTTGCCTTCAAATCTCGAATTTTCTTCCGTTTCTCAGAAGGAAAAGTGAAGAAAATACTTGGATGCATTAAGTCATGAGGCTACGATCAGGTAATCTGTAGTCTCCTGGTGCTTCTCATGCGTTCACTTTCGTTGTGAGAAAGTTGCAAATGAAACGACTCACAATGAAAATTTGAATTTGAAAAAAACAAATGAAGATTATTTGGAATGCATTTGGAAAGCTGTGTTTGAAATAAAATTAAACCTGGAGTCAGGATCAAAAATTAATTTTCAAGGCTCGAGGGAAATACGTATTCTCTGGTTGCATGACGATTAGTTCCATGTCTGCGAGAATGTGGATAAAACGTCAACATTTGCACTTCAATTTCACAGATTTCCTCGTGTCATATTTTTGAAATCCGTGCCAAATAAATGAAGGGATTCGCCGATTTGGGCCGAGTATGTTTGAAGAGTTCAAAGTCTAGATTAAAATCGGTCGCAGATTGCGTGTTTACAAACATTTTTCTGGAATTGAAAGTTATGCTTTTTTTTTAATCCATGATGCTGAAAATTAGCTAAAATATGGAACTGATAATTTAAAGAAACATACAGTAATTATATTTCGTTTTTAAACGTGTTCAAAAGTCAAATGCCTGCAAATTTTTGAAAAAATGTACGGAATGACTGAAACGTATGATGCTTCAACCATGGGCATGCGTGTGATTTTCCGGAGCATTTCGAGATAAAGTATAATTGTTTGCTTTAAAATATCAGTCTCATATTTCAGGTCATGCAACAACAAAATTATAAGCGTTTTTATGCACTTGCGTAAAACGCTGAGGTTTGAATCATCGACATTATGCTGTTTTTTTTTCGAATGCGTGATCAGCGATTAAACAAGGTTTTTTGTCTATTCATGCTTGAAGAAATTCAATTGGAAAAGTGTCAAACGAAAATATTCGCCACTGGCTTTTTAAAGACCATCATTGGTGATCAACACCTGGTTTGAAGCATCAACAATATGCTGTATTTTGAATGCATGAAACAAGGTGTGTGTGCGTGTACTCGACCTGACGATTTGTGAAATTATCGAAATTAAATACGAATAATGTCGAACGAAACTATTCGCCACTGGGTTTTTCAAACCCATTAATGGTTCTTAAACCCCTTGTGGTTTGAAGCATCAATATTGTGTCGATTGCATGATCAGCGATGAAACAGGGAGTTTGTGTGTATCTACTGGGCCTGACGATGCAATCATCAAAATCTGATACGAATAATGTCAAACGGAGCCACGAAATTAGCCAATGGGGGTTTCAAGCCTTGTACAGTAATTTCTGTACTGTATAAGAGGTCCTATGACTAAATTTTGTGTCGAATCCCGTGTTTTTTGTTTGTTTGTTTATGTTTATGTGTGTGTGTGTGTGTGTGTGCAAAGACGCAGTTATTGTTATTGGTGGGTTAGCAATGAACTCACTGTTTGTCCGTCTCTTCCACGTGGCGCTTTTGTTCCGTGTTTGGTGTTCGGGGAAAAAATATCTACTCAGGATCAGGCGGAGGGACGAAGCAAATACCTTGGCGGTAAATAGTTCGTTGGCACCATTGCTTTCCTTCTGACTGCCGTGTTTTTCTTTCTCTTTTCATATATATATATATATATACATCTTTTCGTTCGTTTTCGTTTCTGTTGTGCTTGACTTTTCGGCTTGATTCTCTCGCCTTCCTTTTTTCACTATACTGTATCTCTTTCTGACTTGTGGACTCTTGTCTCTGAGAAAGGAGATCCCTAGGGGATCCCGTTTGGGACGGGGGGGAAGAGAACCCTTCTCACCGTGCGAAGAGCGGGAGAAAAGACGATTAGAAAGCCGGGATCGGCTTTGCAGTACCCCCGCTGTGGGACTATTTTCGGGTATTGATCAATCATGCGCCGCGTTGCATAAGTAAGTAAGGGTTGATGTTTCGTTATAATTGTGGATTCACCCGCTGCGGAAGTGGTGGTGATTTCCGGGGGGGGGGGGGGGGGGGGGGTTTGGGG
>CAJPEX010000871.1:13615-76772 GCA_905338405.1 Notodromas monacha
GGGGGGGGGGGGGGGGGGGGGGGGGTGGGGGGGGGGGGAGACTTTGGGATATATTTTTTTTTATTTTTACAGATGGGATGCATTTTTTGATGCGTATTCTTTGGGTCATGACTGCGAATCAAGAGCTTATTGAGAAAAATATTTACCAATTTCCGTGCAAATTTTCTCGAAATTTCTGAGTTGAAAAATGAGTTTACTTTTGTATGCGTATGTTCGGAATATAAATCGTAAATTAGAATTACCCGCGATGATTTGTTTTTTTTCTGTGAAAGTTTTCTTCTCTGATTTATCTTGAAAATTTTAAGGTTGACGATGCGTTTTTTTTTGGATAAATTTTGTAATATTTGAAACATGAAATGAAACTGGGCTTCGTTTTTGTCGAGTGGAAGAAGATGATATCACGGCGAATTTTTCGCTGACTTTTTTCCTCCGCCGAACTTCTTTGCCTCGATTTTGAAATTCTAAAGTTTGGAGAAGGAAGACAATATCTTTGCAAATTGTTCGTTGAATTATTCTTTTTTACTCCCACCGAATTTTGCGTGTAGGAAAAAAAAAACGGAATATGAAATAGAATTATGAAATCCGACGAAAAGTATGTTCCGCAATTTTTGCGAAACATTTTTGAAAGTTCGTCTCTTCAGGTTCTATCCACGAATTCGAAATTTCGAGGATGTACTCATTTTTGGACTGGATACAAGTAATGAAGCAAAATCTGATTATTGGAATGATGTGAATACATTTCTACGAGTTTCGTGTCCAATCGTGCTGCGATCGTTTGAGCAGTTTCTCTCGCATAATTATTTCATTTACATTTTGAATGGATTTCTATCCATCTGTTGGATTCGAACATTGAAGCAGGGAATTTATCATTACAGCAAGCGCTGAGGAAATTTCGGCAAACTTTGTTTCATGATTTCGCGGAGTTCGTTTGAGCCGTTTCTCTCTCGGAAGTCTCATTGTTGCAATTATATTTTTGTGCATCTTTTTTTCGCAGCAGAATCAAAATATTTGAAGCGGCCGTTCTATTTTTGGAATGAAATAAACTTCATTTCTGGATATTCTGTAGATTGTCTAACGTCGAATCTAAAATTCAACAGAAAGCCGATCTGTCCGTTTTTCCCCTTTTCAAAATCTGTGTGTAGAAAAAAAAAACGTGTGCTAGTTTCGAGATCTTGCAGCTTTCGAATAAGCAATTTACTTCCCCGGAAAATTTTTCTCGCGTTTCAATTTTTTCGAATGTTTTTGTTTTTTTTTTTAAATTTAATTCGAGAGCCGAACTAGACATCTAATCATTGAAAAGAACGGATTTCAAACAACCTTTTGTTTCCTCGGATCTTGCAGATATTGTTGGAGACTTCGCAGTTTATCTCTTGGATAGCGTTTTTCCCGATACTGTTGAAATTTTACTCTTTCTGTCTCGGTATCCGTTTCTCTCTTTTTCTGTCGCATTTTCTGTCGGTTTTTTCACCTTCTCAAGTGTCTCTTTTTCTGTATTTTTTTGGTATCCTCTTCAGTCTTCAGTGTCTCTTTTTCAGTCTTTTATCAGTCCTTCTTCTTTCGGTCTCTTATTCGGTCCTTCTTTCAGTATCTTATTTTAGTCTCTTTTTCTGCCTTTCCTGTTTCTCTCTCTCTGTGTATGCCTCTCCTCAGCGTAATGAATATTGGCAAATTTCATTGGACCTGTGGTCTCGTTTTTGCAGCAATTGTTTGAGCAGTTTCTCTCTTGGAAGTCTTATACATCCCATTTTTGAAAAAGGGGAGGGATTTTTTGCAACAAGGAAGAAGTCTCCTAGTGTACAAACGCAACATCGGAAAATTCCGTTAGTTTCCTGTCTTTACCTGGGACGAATCATTCGGTCCCGAATGCGAGCTTTCTTGACTCGGCCCGACGTGATGGAAAAATCGATTGACTTCGTCCATTTGTGGCCGGGGCAGCGTTGGGTCGATGTTCCTCCTCCCCCCCGGACATTGCGGAGGCCTCTCGAGCGTCCGTGCGAAGCGAACAGGGTTGCATTTTATTTTTATTTATATTCCCTTTTTCTTCCTGCTTGTTGTTGTTGTGACGGAGACCCGGGGGTTCGTCCTTTGCCTGGCTGGTCCAGGAAGACGTTTTGTAAAATTTTGATGAGACACATGCCTGGGAGTCGAGGCTGAAAGAGCGCTGAAGGTGTGAGTCGAGAAGGGGCAAGGCAAATGGAAGAAAAATGCCCGGGATTTTTTTCTATTGTTTATCTGGGTGTCACGATTATTTTTTTTTCCTCATTTTTCATTTTTTGGTTTGGTAGGAGAAAAGTTTACGCGAGCTTCAGAAGGGTTCTTTTCTTTCCTGGAATCTCGGAAGTTCCGCAAATTTCCGTGAATATTTTATTCAATTATTTTTTTCATTTCTCCGTTGGTTGTTGTTCATCCGACGAAAAGTTGTAGAAATGATGTAATAATCTGAGCCCTTGAAAACAGTAGATATTTGCGTGAGGCAAACGTATGATGAACCGAGTTGGTCAGTATGTTGGTATATTTTTAGCAGCATGGTGTGTCAGTCAATCATCAGCTGCAATTGCCACCCAAATTAATTTGTGATAATTTTGTTTGTTTCGGTTGAGTGTAAAAAATATTGATAGTCTGAGCAACTTCTCAAGGTTTAAACCAAGCAAGTCTCATTTTTTATGGTTTTTCGCATGAGCGAAATCATTCTTCCTCGTAGGATCAATTTTTAAAATGTTCCTTCCGATTTTTAAAAAGTGTAAGTCTTGTAATTCTGTGATAAATTTCCTTCTCATCCTGTAGTTGATGAAATTGAACTTTGCCTTCAGAGTGGACGGAAATAAGGAGTCAATTACGCAAAATACGATGTTGTAAATTTGCTCTGGAGGACATGAATGGAAACTGTTGTTTTCGAATTAGGCGAAGAACTTCAGGAAATGTGGCTAAGCGGAAATATATCCATTCTTGTAACTTCTGAACATTTTCATCATTTTTTCTTCCTAAACTTGATTTTGAAAAACGCACAGTAAATGGAAAATTTGAAGCGTTCAAGAATTTGTGATCACATAAGATGTCAGACTTCGTTTCGCTTCGCTATTTTTTTGCGCTTGGAACAAAAATAGGCTTTCTTTACCTTTCATTAGTATTGCATATGTAACCCTGAGTTTTTCATGTTCTCTTTCAATTTGAATATCACGTTTTGTATTTTTTTTTTCGACTGCGATTGAAAGAATTGTTGGTAAGTGAGGGAGAAATTTTATTTTTACTACCGTATCCTGTTGCGAATTATCCGTGTAATTATGTTCGGGTGAATTGTATTATGCAAAACGTCCCCTGTTGAAATTTAAATCTAGTTTCTTCGCATCATGTTTTCATGTGAAATCAGAAGTGTCGCCGTTTCGGAATGATTCGTCGTTTTTCATATTCCGGCGAGACAATAATTTTTATTATTGATTATAATCACTAGCATAATTTGATTTGAAAGTGAGAAAGGTTTTTCACAGATACAATTTTCTATTTTATAAGATTCTTTCTGAACTTAACGAAGCTGTTTTTATAGTTACGCTTTTCCGGAGAAACGCTAGCATTACTAAAAGTTTTTTTCAAGGGAAAACAAAGCAGAAACTTTTCATTTGTGGGAATAGACTTCTTTGTTCCTCGGTAAAGGCCCACACCAACTTTTAACCGCTCCTTCAAAAAGGCACTTTTAGGTATTTAAAGGTATTAGCTGAACTACCGTGGACCCGGCATGACTTGCTTCTTTATAAACTGTGAGCCTATGAAAGGAACTGAGTCCGTGACAGATGCTACTGACTCTTCTCAATCGACTTTCCGATGGAACTTTGCACAAAAAAGAGAGAGAGAAAAAAGAATAAACTCGCACGTCGGACTTTTTGATGAATGCCGGAATAAAAGGCTTTATTTCTCGGAATCGAAGAAATGGAGGAAAATGGTGCCTCGGAATGTTTCAATGGTTTGAAGAAAGCATGGGAATGAATAAAAAGTTCTTTCTGAAGCAAGTCCGTGAAACATTTGCGGGGGTTGATGGAAGTTTTGAGGAAGTGACGTTCGTTGATGATGGAAAGCTTTATGGTTCAGCAGTGAAGGGTAGGTAAAGGAATCGTTCTTCTAAAAACTTGGCTTAGGCAAAGGAACCTCTCTTTACTTTTTATCAAACGAGTACTGCAGTTAGATCCTACAAGACAACGTCACAACAAGACAAAACGCCGAATGGCGATTAAATTTACCGCAGAGATTATTCTCGAAAGACCCCTCGCACAGCCGTAAACATGCAATTTTTCAAAACTGGTCTCTTGTCATATTACAAATTATGCTCGCAATATTCAATTCTTCAGATTTTTTGAAGTTTCCTTCAAATTTATAAAACAGCCTATTTATTCGATTTTCCTGCAGTTTTCCTCACAATGAAAGTTTGAATCGCAAAATCTAGTACAGTACTGTCTGCAAAAATTTCCCAAAGTAAGAAATCTTCAATTTCCGTCGCCAAGTACATTACAAAGTTTAGGCATTTTGGAATTGACTGCAAAAATGGAATTTTTATAAGTATAATTGGTTATCATGATTTATATTTGTAATATTCTTAAACACGTGAAGAACTTGAAATTATCTTTCATGCAAATGAAAGTGTGAAGTCGTAGATGTGCACAGAAAGAATTTTATTCAAAATTTAATCAGACTTTCCATCAAGACGATCAGAAGAATGTACTCGTAATTTTAGAATCTCTGTCGTTCGAACAAATCTCGTGTGGAGGAAGCAGAATTGTCAAGATGAATTTTTTTGAAACAAAATTGTTCAATAATTTATTTTTAGCTTCCCATTTTCTCATTTTTCGGAATCCGGATAAGAGGTAAAAGTTGTTTGTGTGAAGACCTTTCCCCTGCAACAAAAAATTTACTTGTAATTTTAGAATGTTGGTTGTTTTAAACAATCTCATGTGGAGGAAGCAGAATTGTCAAGATTAATTTTTTTGAAACAAATTTTTGTTCAATAATTTATTTGTAGCTTCAGCTTTTCTCGTTTTTCGAGATCCAAAAAAAAATGTACGTTGTTTGTGTGAAAACCTTTCCCCTGCAACAAAAAATGTACTCGTAATTTTAGAGTGTTCGTTGTTATGAAAAATTCTCATGTGGAGGAAGCAGAATTGTCAAGATTACTTTTTTTTAAACAAAATTTTCGTTCAAGAATTCATTTTTAGCTTCAGATTTTCTTATTTTTCGAGATCCAGGAAAAAAAGTTGACGTTGTTTGTATGAAAACCTTTCCCCGTGCAACACAGAACGAAACCCGAAGGTACACCGTAAAAAGGCTATTTCCGTTCGTTTTATTTGTCCTTCTCGTCATTTTGTGATCCCTCTGATTGGACCAAGTGTAAACAACACAGGGATAGACCCTGAAATAAAATCCGCGTGCTTCGAACCCGACCCGACTCTTTCCTCTGATTTCGTTTACCCTCTCTTAATTGGAAAGCTTTTCGGAACCATTAGGACCTAATGACGTTCATTCGGTCCTGTTGTCGCCTCGCGCGAAAAAACTTCGTCATCGTCAGTTGATCCCTGATTGCGCGGGAACTCGAGAATAAAAACGGGATACTAACCCCCCCAAGTTACGGAAAAACTTAGTCTGCTACTGTTTTCCTTGCAGAATAAGCTTCGTTAGGTATTCATCGAGGGCTTCGTAGACTTCAGCTTGCTTTATTTATTTTTTATTTTGATGGAGCTGCGAACTCATGCGTGAATTTCCTTTGTGTCCTTGAAAATATTCGCATGCATGCAATATTCAAGACCATCATGGTAATTTCATGGGGGGAAATGGCAGCGGTGATGAGATACTGGGTCACTGGGGTAAAAAAAAAAATTTCTGTAAGCGTTGGAATTGAGTTATAAAGGGCAAGTGGAGTCGTTACTTTATCTAGAAAGCAGCACAGCTTTCTGCTCAACGATTTAGAATAATCTTGTCCATTTTCAGTCTATTTTTATTTGGCTTTAAAAAAAAATTGTCCGCAGTGATTGAATGTAACCAGAAGCTGCCCAAACTCGAATTGAGATTCTTTCTTGAAAAAGTCTTAAAATTTTATGATGCGGGTATTATCTGTTGGAGTCCATTATGTAAAATAAATAACAGTCATTCTTAATAAAATATCGAGTGAAAAACTCTGAATTCTTGATTTCGAACGAGTTCAAAACAAGACTGACATTTTTTTTTAAATACCGTATGCTGTTTTTCGGTAATACGGTGCAGGTAATAACAATATTAACAAACGCGCAATTGCTTTAAAATGTCACCTTGCTTCCGTCAACATTCGTTTCTCCGATGAATGTCGAAAATGTTCCTCATTCTGTGTCGAAATTAAATTCTGGAAATTGTCTGACGGGGTTTGAAAAGACGGGAATATATTCGCTGAGAGAAATTTGCAGTCTGAAGGAAATGATGAAATGCTCGGAGAGGATTTAAAAGAGAGAAACTGCTCAAAACATGTTCGATTGGAAGACTTGTGTCAGAAAGTCCGACTCGAAGGATTTGACAACAGCCTTCTATTCTAGATTCGATGTTGAAAATGGTTTTTTTTGTCGAATTCCTACGAGATGTACATGAGCTTTTTTCGAATTCGTAGTTTCGCCATGTCAAAATATCTCATGCCGATGAATTTCGGAAAATTTAATTTTTTTTTTGTGAAATTTTACAAAGTGAGACGAAAAAATAATTTCCCGTGAACCTGGAGACGTTTCGCTTTGTTCATTTGTGATTCTACACATTTTTTCTTGTTCAAGAGCAAGGATATTTTTCAGTGCCCGCGGCAGTTGCATCATCTTCAAAATGATGAAATTCACAAACAAAACATTCACGCAAAAATTGAAAATTACAGTATGTACGAGGGTTCTAACAGAAGTTCTCGGAATGAAAATGAAAATGGCGTCTAAAAGAGCTGAAAAAAAGTACTCGTTAGGGGAAACATATTCTTCGACAAAAAAAATCAGCCCTGTTCGACAATTTTGTTTTTAATGCTTTGCAAAATTTACCCTGGCAGAGTTTTGCTATCCACTCAACAGATGAGCCCTTCCTGCAGTTTTTTTTTTCTTTTTTTTTTTTTTTTTGCAGTTCAGCTTCCCCCTCATAATTCTTGAAATCAATGTGGCAGTAATTCCAAGGGTTGCCTCCAGGTCTTCCAAGGCAATTCCGCCATTTTCATCGACAGCCGCCAAAGTGGCGGCCACTTTTACGGGTATTATCTGTTGGAGTCCATTATGTAAAATAAATAACAGTCATTCTTAATAAAATATCGAGTGAAAAACTCTGAATTCTTGATTTCGAACGAGTTCAAAACAAGACTGACATTTTTTTTTAAAAACAGTATGCTGTGTTTTTCGGTAATACGGTGCAGGTAATAAAAATATTAACAAACGCGCAATTGATTTAAAATGTCACCTTGCTTCCGTCAACATTCATTTCTCTGATGAATGTCGAAAATGTTCGTCATTCTGTGTCGAAATGAAATTCTGGAAATTGTCTGACGGGGTTTGAAAAGACGGGAATATATTCGCTGAGAGAAATTTGCAGTCTGAAGGAAATGATGAAATGCTTGGAGAGGATTTTAAAAGAGAGAAACTGCTCAAAACATGCTCGATTGGAAGACTTGTGTCAGAAAAGTCCGACTCGAAGGATTTGACAACAGCCTTCTATTTTAGATTCGATGTCGAAAAAAAAAAAAAATTTGTGTCGAATTCCTACGAGACGTACATGAGCTTTTTTCGAATTCGTAGTCTCGACTCGTCAAAATATTTCATGCCGATGAATTTCGGAAAATTTTATTATTTTTTTGTGAAATTTGACAAAGACGAAAAAATAATTTCCCGTGAACAGGGAGACGTTTCGCTTTGTTCATTTGTGATTCTGCACCTTTTTTTTTGTCCAAGGGCATGGATATTTTTCATTGCCCGCGGCAGTTGCATAATCTTCAAAATGATGAAATTCACAAACAAAACATTCACGCAAAAATTGAAAATTACAGTATGTACGATGGTTCTAACAGAAGTTCTCGGAATGAAAATGAAAATGGCGTCTAAAAGAGCTGAAAAAAATTATTCGTTAGTGCAAGCATATTCTTCGACAAAAAAAATTAGCCCTGTTCGAAAATTTTTTTTTATGTTTTGCAAAATTTACCCTGGCAGAGTTTTGCTATCCACTCAACAGATGAGGCGCCCTTCCTGCAGTTATTTTTTTTAATTTTTTTTCCAGTCCAGTTTTCCCCTCAGAATTCTTGAAATCAATGTGGCAGTAATTCCAAGGGTTGCCTCTAGGTCTTCCAAGGCAATTCCGCCATTTTCATCGACAGCCGCCAAAGTGGCGGCCACTTTTTTTCAGCTCGAAAGTGGCGGCCACTTTGGCGGCTGTCAATGAAAATGGCGGAATTGCCTTGGAAGACCTGGAGGCAACCCCTAGATTACTGCCACATTGATTTCAAGAAATCTGAGGGGAAAACTGGACTGGAAAAAAAAATTAAAAAAAATAACTGCAGGAAGGGCGCCTCATCTGTTGAGTGGATAACAAAACTCTGCCAGGGTAAATTTTGCAAAACATTAAAAAAATGGTCGAACAGGGCTGATTTTTTTTGTGTGCCAAAGAATATGTTTGCCCTAAAGAATAATTTTTTTTTCAGCTCTTTTAGACGCCATTTTCATTTTCATTCCGAACGCTTTTGTTAGAACGCTCGTATGTCTTGCGATGGGGTCTGTTTCGGGTTCCGGCACGCGATCGTTTTTTTCTCTTGCATACATGGTATTTGAAATGGTGAAGATCATGATTATGAAGAAAAAAGCCGATCATTTTTGCGAACCCCGCACTTGAACGCCCCCATTGACTTGAACGAAGGTGTCGGACTGGCCGAACGGCAGCTCTCGCCACTCGGAGCAGCAGTGGCAACAGCAGCAGCAGTTTCATCATCATCAACAGCAGCAAGCGTTGGGGTCCCCGCTGCCCGCGCCGGGCACCCCGGGGGGCCGCGGGAAACGGGCCCGGAGCCGCGGCGGCATGCCGGGCGCCGCCGGCGTGGCGCGCTACGGCGCCGGTTCCCTGCAGAAGTGCGCGAGCATCGCTTTCGGCGCCAGCTACGAGCCGCCGGCACTGGGGACCGGCGCCTCCAGCTCCCTCGAGTTGCCCGAGTCCTTCTCGCCGGTGGCGGGGCCCAACTCGCCCAGGCTGTCGCCCACGCAATCCCCGGCCCATCGGGCGCCGCTTAAGCACTACCGCGCTTCCACTGGTGAAATTTCAGTCTCCTCCTCCTCATCCTCCCCCCCCCCCTTGAGCCCCCCCCCCCCCCCGGACCCTCTCGTGATTACCCCCCGTGAAGTTATGTGTGATAGCCCATCTGTCATGATATCTGATCCCGGGAACAGCGTTTTGACT
Organism: Notodromas monacha; assembly: GCA_905338405.1. Lineage (NCBI taxonomy): Eukaryota > Metazoa > Arthropoda > Ostracoda > Podocopida > Cyprididae > Notodromas > Notodromas monacha. The sequence goes on from CAJPEX010000871.1 coordinate 23,018, forward strand.
GGCAACCCGTTTCCACGAGCGGAATATACAGTACAGTATATTTATATATCGAGGGAATCTGCGCACATTCCTGACTGGTGTTTCCTTATTTAAGATTAATACAGCACTGAGCAGCGTAATCTTGATCGAATCAATTTGTTCTCTCGCCCTCTTACGGTACAGTCGAACCTCTTTAAGTCGAAGGAACCAGCGAAAAATTATAGCTCAGGGAACAAGCATTTTTGTTGACAGAAAAGAAGAAGAAAAAGAATTGCAGAAAGTTGTAATTGTTGATCGTCTTGGTCTCGCAGGGCTTCTTGAATGCGTTGACAGGGTGCTGAAGTTTGAAGCAAGGGTTCATTTGCGTAATTTGTCTGTTAAATTCCTTTCAAATACGACAGGTTAAATTTTTATCGCTTTTCTCTTCGCTGTATCAGTAAAATAATATACAAAAAGCCTACAGAAAATTCAAGTTACCGAGTTTCGAGGGAGAAATACTTCAATTTAGGAGTGGGGGGTTTATTGCATTATTTTCGAAAGGATTCAGACAGGGATATGACAAAATAAGCTATTTAAAAACGTTTTTAACTTCTGGATGTTCGAGTTATCGAGGTTCTGCTGTACTTCGAAATTTTGTTCACCGACGCTTCATCAGGAAAAATAATTATTTACAACATCTCAAGTTGATTCTTAGAGACACAAGCTGATAATGAGCCTTAAACCAGGTTTAGAAGATTCCAAGGGGCCGAGTAACAATATTGATATGAGCGAGATTAATAATTTTATCTTGTAAAATTAAATTTTTGCGTCAAATACATGTACTGTATTTGTAGTGGCCGCGAAATTTCGTCGAGCCCTTCGTATAATTCATCTGCTCAATCAGCACTGAGCTAGTACTTAGTAGAGTGAGGACAGGTCTTGTGTACAGTATATTCAAACGAAAATAACTAGGATATTTCATGAATTGTTATTCAAATACTGTATAGTACAGTACAGTACATGTTTTTTCACGGCGAATCAGAATCAAAAGACGGGAAGTCGAAAAAAAATAATTTTATTTGACGAAATATTTCTGCTCTAAATGAAATTATTTTTCGTCAGCATATTTCAATGGAAGAAATCAGTTAACGCTCATTTCAAGAGTAAGTTCTTCATTTTTCTGAGAAAAAAAGTGGTATTTCAATGATTCCTAAGAGTAAGAGATATTTATTTGTATCGAAAATTACTATGCTGCTGTTGAAATTTATTGAAAGACCCCATGTTTGTCTTTTTCTCCACATCTCACGGAAATTTAATGGTCGTTATTATTTTGATAATCTTTGTTAAATTGCCGAGTTTTGAAATTTATGTGGAAATACGTTTTCAAACGCTGATTCTTTCGTTCCTGCTCCAGAGAAGGTATATTTTCTTGGGCGGGATACTATTCTAATGTAATCCTCGATCGGCTATCATGATTGATGTGTCGTCATTCATTTGTTTCGCCTCTGCCTCACTTTTTCCGAGTGATGTATAATTTAGATTGTTTTTTGAGTGTCAAATATTGCGCCGGTCACATCTCGTCTTCTCAGTCGTGAGAAATATCATAACCTACTTTTTTTAGAAGATAAATATTACCACCTGATCTTCGATTAATAATACACTTCATGAGTTGTTACGGTGATGCATAAGTATGCTCCCAAGATTCAGTTTTTTTGCATACTTAACAGTTGAAATTGTGTATTTTGTTCACCGTTCGTCAGTCGCCCACAATATTTAAATCGTACCTCATGGTTTAGTCAAGGAAAAAAATCCCGTGTCCGATGGTGACTTTAAAAATAATTTGATTGCGCAGTAACTTCGTTGATGACCAAATGAGTCGTTCAAGCTAGTATTGAAAGTTACTTGGAAAAGCAGTTCTAACATTGGACACTATTGTATTTGAAAGTTTTGCATCACTAAATTACGTGAGTTGTTCGTTAATTGAACGATTTTTTTGAAATAAAAATTTTCAGACGAGTCGTGACCCGCGTTCTAAAAACTTTGCGTCACGGATCCCTTGTGCGAGTATTAATTTCATTTATGACTCAGCGAAGCCATTTTGGTAAAATTCTTATTTTTAAATGTACGGTATTGGTAAAATTAATTTAATATTTGGAATAGAAATCCGCCTAGAAATTTAAATTGTATAATTTTTTTTAGTAGTGTAATGATTGCCGCTAGCGTGATTTTATTGGTAATTTTTGCTGCATTTAAGGAATATAAGCTAATTATTAACGGAACTCTGCATATAGTCCTTGTCCTTGAAATTTTGCAAAACTGAAGGTTTTCAATTCAATGGATAATTTTTATTTCCGGTTGTTTTGAGTGTATTCTTACTTCCTTCTGCTGAGGTCACCAATGGTCTTCATTTATTTCTCGCACAAGAGTTCCTTGGAAAAATTTTATAGACCAATGATTCTACATCATGAAATCGTACTGTCACACTTTTTCCCTACCCAGAATTTTACCTCTTTTCTTGAAACCGATTGCCTAATTTTTAGAACCCTTCCGGTGAAATTTGCGTGTGACTTCGAATCGGAAATTTTCGAGTGTTGCACGAATGATTCCAAATTATGAAATTAGTGAAAACAATCGCTTATATTCTATTCCATTTAATTTTGTCGTGCTCACTCGATTTCTCCGTTTACTTTTCGGTTTTTCCTTTTTTAAATGTCGTTTTGAGTAGTTCTTCTGTATTTTTGTATTTTTTTCTCGAAGCAATCGGTTTCAGGAAAAAAAAACTATCGGTATTGTGACCACCCATTTTTTTGTTTTTGTTTTGAATGGACTGTCGCTGTGAATATTGTCAATTGATTGAGCCACTCCTGTTATTCCTTGTCGTTTTTATGTTACCCGAATGTTTTCGAACATCTATAAAATTTTTCCGTCTTATTACCTTCGCAATAACCTTTTTTGTTTTTTTTTTATAATTCATCGCGAATACGTGTACATATTTCACCAAATTCTGCACAGTTGTCGCACTTCCCGGAGTTATGTTCCCATACGCTTTTGAAAATGTGACTTTTTACCTGTTCATAACGCATGGCATGCATCGTGATTTTTTCATCGACGGACGTGTTTCCCAGTCCAGAACACATGAATTGTTGCTTCGGAAAGTGTTTCCGCATTGTCAATGTGTTGTCTATGTAATTCATCATTGACGCGATTTTTTTTTTTTTTACTTTGAACTGTTCCTTGATTTTTTGCTGTTGGAAGAATATTGTTTTTTCCCCACTCGAACCTATTGGAAATTTTCAAAGAGTTTTAGGTGCGAAATACGGCTTTTCATTTATGTAAGCTGTCGCATGTAAATGATAAATGTTCCCTTTTCAAGTCTGTCTCGCAATTTTTAGAAAGTTTAGTGTCAGGTAATTTTAATTAGACGAATAAATACAGTATTTCTCGAATGAAAATATGCGAGTTGAAGACGATTTTTCGATTCTGGTCCAAAAACGTGCGTTTTGAGATAAAGTACTCAACGTTTAAGAGCATCAATTGAAATTGTATTTCTAGTCGTCTGAAAGTGGTACATGAATTGTAACCTGTGATATTGAATTATTTATTGTCATAATGTTGATTGAAAATTTTTTTCTCACCGGGGATAAATTGAATGCATAATCGGACTCACGTAACTTGCCATTCGAAATGATGAAAACCCGTGCATTTTTCGATGGAGGGTATATTTATTTTTTGCTAAGGGCCGCGATAGCCATAATATTGAAGGAAGAATTGTAAATTTTGAAATTGGTCCACATTTTCTTCATTATTTGACCACGGTGAGAAAATGAAATTTTGGAAAGCAAATTATCCTTTGACAACCAGTGTAAACCTCGATTGTAATTGAAGGCGGAAACATTTTCTGGACAACATTTCGCATCTACAATTTTTTTTTTTTTTTTTTTTGAAGGCAAGAGGAAAAAAAGTGTACAAACGTGGAAAGAACTTTGGCGAATGGCTCGAGAAGCAATCGGTTTCAGGAAAAAAAAAACTATCGGTATTGTGATCACCCATTTTTTTGTTTTTGTTTTGAATGGACTGTCGCTGTGAATATTGTCAATTGATTGAGCCACTCCTGTTATTCCTTTTCGTTTTTATGTTACCCGAATGTTTTCGAACATCTATAAAATTTTTCCGTCTTATTACCTTCGCAATAACCTTTTTTGTTTTTTTTTTTATAATTCATCGCGAATACGTGTACATATTTCACCAAATTCTGCACAGTTGTCGCACAACCCGGGGTTATGTTCCCATACGCTTTTGAAAATGTGACTTATTACCTGTTTATAACGCATGGCATGCATCGTGATTTTTTCATCGACTGAAGTGTTTTCCAGTCCAGAACACATGAATTGTTGCTTCGGAAAGTGTTTCCGCATTGTCAATGTGTTGTCTATGTAATTCATCATTGACGCGATTTTTTTTTTACACTTTGAACTGTTCCTTGTTTTTTTTTGGAAGAGTATTGTTTATCCTCACTCGAACCTATTGGAAATTTTCAAAGAGTTTTAGGTGCGAAATACGGCTTTTCATTTATGTAAGCTGTCGCATGTAAATGATAAATGTTCCCTTTTCAAGTCTGTCTCGCAATTTTTGGAAAGTTATGTGTCAGGGAATTTTAATTAGACGCATCGTTTCATTCGAGAAATACTGTATTTATTCGAGTTGAAGACGATTTTTCGATTCTGGCCCAAAAACGTGCGTTTTGAGATGAAGTACTCAACGTTTAAGAGCATCAATTGAAATTGTATTTAAACTCGTCTGAAAGTGGTACATAAATTGTAACCTGTGATATTGAATTACAGTATTTATCATTGTAATGTTGATCGAAAGATTTTTTTCTCACCGGGGATAAATTGAATGCGTAATCGGACTCACTCAACTTGCCGTTCGAAATTTCGATGAAAAACCGTGCATTTTTCGATGGAGGGTATATTTATTTTTTGCTAAGGGCCGCGATAGCCATAATATTGAAGGAAGAATTGTATTTTTGAAATTGGTCCACATTTTCTTCATTATTTGACCACGGTGAGAAAATGAAATTTTGGAAAGCAAATTATCCTTTGACAACCAGTGTAAACATTCTTGATTGTAATTGAAGGCGGAAACATTTTCTGGACAACATTTCGCATCTACAATTTTTTTTTTTTTTTTTTTGAAGGCAAGAGGAAAAAAAGTGTACAAACGTGGAAAGAACTTTGGCGAATGGCTCGGTCAGTTGTTGATTTCCCAGCGCAGTTTCTCCCGTCGATGCGTATTCCGCAACTCCCACACGAAATTCCGCTCGAGAAGCAACCCGTAAAGAACCCTGTTTTCTCCCCCTCCTTAGTGAATAGAGTACCGAGAATCACGACATGCATTAAACAAGAGGGTTATTGACGCGAGAATGTTGTCGGATTTCGCTGGTGGTCCGGGTCGTTGTGTGTCTGTGTGTGTGTGTGTTTGAATGAATGTGTGGGGGTCGTTATCATCAAATTGTGGCCAACCCTCACACACAACCATGCTTCGATTTCCGATTCGTCAATCGTCGCGGGGGCGAGTGGCCCTGTGGTGGCCCGCTCGCGGGCCGTCTGTCTGTTCCGTCATGCTTTGAACGAGCGACATTTCGACAGGTACTTTTGATAATGGTACAGTACGTTTTTTCCCGTTTTGAATGCATAGCGAATACTTATGGCGATCAAGGGTTTATGAAGGCAGTCGTTGCAAGTAGAGTGAGACCTCGATATGCGGACAATTCGACATAGGGACACTTACTTTACCCTTGAAAATTAATAAAAAAAGGCCCGACATGAGGACAATGACTCAACATAGGGACAGTGTTGTGATAAAATTTGAAGCAAGTTTCAGGCCGAATTAAAAGAAGCAGATATTTCCAACCCTAAAATTGATGAAAAAAAAAGTGCTTGGGCATTTCTCTCACTAATTTACCATCCATTGAGCTAATTAAAAAAATTACCTTCGGCATAGAGGGACTTCCTTCTCTCTTTTTCACTTGAATGTTATTTTTACAGAGAATGCCAACATTTGAATGTACTGTACAGAGGTATCAGTATTAAATTCCCCAAATGTCCATATTATGTTGAAATATATTGATTGAATCAGTTTAAGTTGGGAGACAATTTTTATTTTCATGGAATTATGGCGAGTATTTTGTCCATAAAACACCAATTAAAATTATATAATGTAAATCTAAGGGAAAATGAGACTTGACCTAGGGACACCAATTACGTCCGCATCTTGTGGTCGCACTGTATTATCCCAGACTCAAGGTGACCTAACATTCTTCATTCCCGAGTTGAACAGAAATTGAGTAGACAAGTTTTACATTTTTCTTTTTTTTAAATATGAAACGTCGCAATGTGGCTTTTGGCTTCAAAATATGAAGTGAATGATTCCCGTCCCGTGATCTAAATAAGAGAAAAACCGTGATCCCATTTTGAGTCTAAACGGTAAGTCAATGTGCTGTATGGACGTTTAAATTTGTGGAAAAAAAATAGTATCATTATAATTTATAACTTTATCAGGCTAAGTCATCTAATAATTTTAATGTAAAATAGGATTTTTTATTTTGATTAAATTTTCATTTTAAAAAGATGTGACGTTCAAATTCTGGTCTGAAATAATTTCACCGCTTTGCATTCTGAATTCCAGAAGTGTTCTCCGAACTGAAAAATTGAAAAAAAAAGTGTTAAACGAACATGCTCAATTATCTGCATATAATATGACTGTTGAAGAATTTGCCAGTTTCTTTTCAATACAACCTTGTATAGCAATGGAAGTAAGCTATAGAAAGATGAATTACGATGTCGGAATTCTCCTTCGTAGATTACGGCAAGGTTTTTAACGACTTCGAGCACTGTGGACTAGTGGACTTCATAATTTCAAGCTTGGTGTTCCCTTTTTTTTCTGCAAGTCATGATCACGCTTTTCCTGGTACAGAATATTATTATGTCTCCTGAGAAATTTTATTTATTTCATAAAAAATCAGCCTGTAATTTATTTTTCAAAAACGCTGCAAGTACTTGGCGTACCGTGAGTAGCTCGTGCTTTGACCTTATGAAGTCAACGAGCCAAGCATACTAACGAATATTTGCGGAAATTTTTGCGTTGAGCAGGAAGTACTGTACTGTATATTCATGCATAAAATTTGAGTCTGGGATTTCTAAATTCAAGCTTGAAGTCTGCCTACAGTGTCTCCAATATTTATGTACCGGTAATAAATTTTACATGCATTGCGGGGATTCTTATAAATAAAAAAAAAAGGTAATTGTCGAGTTGTCGCTCGAAAAGTTGCCAGGTTCCCCCCGGAATTTTGTCGTTACATTCGACAAGCGAACCGAAACCCAATAGGTATCGAATAGTTCCCCTTCGATTCGGTCGTTCGTTTTCGTGCTACCCGGAAACCCCTGCCTCGGGTCGTGATTCTCGGTATGATCGATGTGTTTTTGAGGCTTACCTTCATTCCAGATCAGCACTTTTTGCGTGCCTTTGTTTGTGTGAGCGTCTTCCTGAATTAAATAGGACACTTTTACCCGAACCTGTAAATCCTTCGGTGCCGAAGAAAGTCGGTTTGAATGTGGTTTGTTCCTAATCATTTTACGTAGGAACCATGAAGTGAACCTTCGATTATTTTATATGGTAGCTGGTGTCGCATTTGTCGAAAGAATTGTGAACTGTCTCACTGTATATAAACCTTTTGATATGTTATAATTTTGTATAAAATTAAAATTAACTTCAATTGCTATGCTGGAAAAGAAATTTTCCAAGGAGAGGCACTCGTTGAGAAAATCGTTTATGCTTTCAGACGTGTCTCGTTGAAGTTTCTTCTCGTAATATTCCGACATCAAAAGTCTTTAATCCATTCCACTTTGAAGGCGGTTGAAATTAACAACTTATGCGAGACTCAGTCTTTGCCCAGGAGTTGCGTCGTGGAAAGTTCAGAAAAGTTTCTGTGCGAACTCACTGTGTCATAGAGATGGACGAATAATTTTCAGGGATTAAGAATCCACCTTTTGTAATTTGCTCATGATCCGACTGTGAAGCTATTTTGCCTTGAGGCGGCGGAAGTTCTTCTTGGGATGTCTAATGGAAAATTTTCTTTGGTCAAATTTTCGAGAACCGTACTTGAAGGTATGGAGCGTGTATTATTTTTTTTTTTAGTTTTTCTTGTTGCGCTGTCGAATAGGTGTCGCTTCAATCTATAATCTTTTGAGCAATACCCAAAACTGAAGCAACCTGAAAATTAAATCAAGTTTCTGCTACCTAACCTAACTTGGACCCCGATTTTAAAACATTCAGGCTTCTGATAAATTCGGGCGACATCTATGTACAATCTCATTAAAATTATGAAATAGCGGACAATTGAGAGAAACAATAAAAGGGAGTGTAAATATTCGTTTTTTTTTATGTATTTGAGTCACTGATCGAGAATTTCAAGTCTAAATTATTTTGAAGTCGGGATGAACAATTGTTCTACATTTATTGAGATTGGTTTATTATTTTTGGATTCGAGGTCAGTTCTGTGAAATAAAGATGTCGTTGGCATCCCGAAGTTCCACAGAAATCGCATAGGCTTGAAAAAATGAACATTTAATAAAAACAAGGGAAGACTTTGAGATTTCATTTTCTCATGTCAGGTGATCATACGATTGACATTCGTGAAACACGCTGCATTGTACGCGTCATATGTGCGGCTTCTCCGGGGGTAAAAAAAAAAAAGGGGGGGGGGGGAAGGAAAAAAGGGGGAATTTGGGTCGACGGGGATTAACATATAGTTGCATGCTCTGCTTGTAGCACGAAATACCGTTCGTTTCCTTCATTTATCTGAGGTTGTGTTCCTTTTCCATCACATCTTTTTCCTTTCATGGATTACCGTTTTTTGTGTGTGTATGTGTGCACGCGTGTAAGCCCTTATTGTTAAACCTGACCTGATGCATGCGTCGTTCGTTGGTCGCTTTTTTTTTTTTGCACGGCTCATCATCATGCTGGTGGGGATTTTGGTTGCACCTTATTTCGTGCCTTTGTTCTCCTCATCCTTTTTTTTTTCGTGTGTGGAATATTTGTATATCAATGAGCCCCGGAGAATGTATTTTTTAATGAAGTTTTCGTGTGGGTTGAGCAGAAAAACTGGACACCACCTTCACGCGTTCGAGGTCGTCAAGCACTTCGAGTTTGGAGAACGTGAGCTCGGAAGCTATCCAGAGCTTGGCTTTCTTCGAAGCTTTTGCTCGTAAAGGAGGTGAGTCCTTGTTCATTTTTATTTTTTTATTTTGCTTTTCATCGGAAGAGTGGCTATGAAATTGCGATTATTCGTAACGTGCGAGAATCGACAAAAATCCGTTTACTCGAAAATGTATCTTTTTTGAAATTATGGTAAAATAAAAAGTAAAGGTGGACTCTCTCTCTGTCTCTTTACAACGGAATTCAGGGAACCAGAAAAGATTTCTTGTAGGGAGAATTTTGTTGTACAGATATGGTGAGAGCGAGAGATTCCGCCTGTATTTGTTTTCCATTATTTTAAACGAAATTCAGGGAACAAGAAAATATTTTTTTGTAAGGAGAATTTCGTTGTAGAGAACCGTATTTTATGGTTAGAGAGCACCTATGGGGCCACAAAAAATTACTGTACTATACAGAGAAAATCGTTGTATTGAGCTTGGAGAGTCTACCTGTAAATTGAATTACAGTATATACTCAGCAATTTGAAGTATGACATTGCAATATGACATATGCTGCTACATTGTGAAATTTCCTTGATAAGAGCTTGTAATTGAAAAGTTTCCTATAATTTACGGAAACTTTGGTCCATTTTTTTCTTTAAGCTAGGGTACGAAGATTTTACTGTAGTAAGTACTCATGTACCAAGTGGCAGAAGGAATACATGATGGAAAATTTTCGAGATCAAGTTATGTTTCAACTCAAGTATCATTTTACTATTATTTGTTCCTCGATGGATGCATGTGAAGTGAACATCCTCGTTTGTGGACGTTGAATTTCATTGATTGAATATGTCCTCCTCGATTTTTCTCAGATTTTGCAATATTTAACTAGAAATACAGTACTATCGTTAAACTTATTTTTCTCTCCCTTTTCAAAAACTTGTGATGGGTATGATTCGATTAAGCAGAAATCTCTTGTTTGGATGCCTTTTCCCGGTTAATCGAATCCAACAGATAATTCTCAGGGAAAACAATTATTCAAGTAAAGGCAGTTATATTTCAGGAAGACCTTAAATAATACCGTCCATTTCACGATATTGAAAAGGAAATTAGCTGGGATATTTGATCATTTGGATGGTATTAATGCGACGTAAGTTTAAAATACCGAAATATTTAGTCCGAATTTTTCATATACCGTACATGGATCGGAATTTGGGACCAGTTAATTTAATGTAGGGTTGTTTCAGGCCGAGATTATGAAAAGGTTTAATTCGTCAGAAAATGTAAACTGTAAGCAAAAATTTTATTGGTACTGTATTCGAATATCCGGAAATTTGAACAAACGAAGTACCCATTCTGTTTGAGAAATTGATTATCCTTTTCCGGCTAATGTCTGGTGCAGATGGTTTTATCAACGAGCCTCGTTAAGCATACACTGTAGACTTCCAATTTTTCCCAGCAGAACAGTTCGTTTCTAGTCACGTTTTTCTTTGGGAAAGTTTATGTTCAGAATTAACGCCATTGTTTGGTTTTACTTGTTGAAAAAATTTTGAGATTCCTTGGTTCTGGGCCAGGAATTTTTAATGCAGCACGAATTTTTATTACGGTCGAATAAAAGTGCGGAATATGTTGTAAGAGTTGATTTAGATGTGCAGTCCATTTTTCAGGAGTGTCAAGAAGTGATTCATTTGAAACTTGGATAATTCGGATTATGTGATCAAAAGTAATTGACGGGATTATTTCCTCATATTTAAAAATCCTCGATTTTACCCCATCCGATTTTTATGTCATGGATGAGGAAAAAGAGATGAACATGTAACCCTAAATTTTGGAATGGGGATTATTCAGAAAATCTTGTATACTGTTGACTCTCCATTTACATGTACGGTATTATCAGGATAAAAATCAGCGTGGACCGGAATGAAGAATTACGAGCGAGAGTTTATATTACAATGAAAGCAAAATAAATGCGATTAAATCAAGATATCGTAGTCTTGCCTCGAAATTTCACGATTTCATGCGTAGGATGCATAAACTTATGGTGTTTGTCAAGATGGAGGCTTTTCATTCTGCAACTTCCGTTCGGAAGAAATTCGTCATCATTTCCGCCGGATTGACCTTCGAATTATGAATCCGTGACCTTCACTTGCTTACGCAAACACAATTTATTTTTTGCATGACGAAAGCTGGATCCCACGTTCGGATTCCTGTGCTTGAAATTTATATATATTTTGCCGGAAACAGTGACCCTAGAATTTATAAGAACAAACCTCGTCACGATGCAGGAAAGCGTGAAAGATGCATGTAATTTAATTCGATAAACATGAGCTGGGCATTCGTTCCGGTCACGCACCTTTTTGGAACAACCGGAACTCGGATGCGCCCGTGCAAATTCCTTTATTGATACCGGAACAGCGTGTAAAAAGTATGATTGATGCATAGATCGACGGGTTGACCTTGACTCAATTCAGGTCCGCAAAAATCCCGGTATATATTGAATGACAATATCAGCGAAAAAAAATTAAAATTGTGTTTCTTTATTGATTTAGGTGCAAGGTATTGAAGTTTCCCATTTGAAATTCATTCCAAAGTCAATGGCAAGACTTCGAACGAGTGTCTGCCTTTTTTCTTATTTCATAGTTTGTGAAAAGTTTTGCTTGCCGATCGACATGTTTAGGGTAACCTCAACATTCAGCATTCCCAGCACACAAATTTCCGATTTTGCGTAGTTGTTGGAAATGCGTCATGAGGATNCTAGAAATACAGTACTATCGTTAAACTTATTTTTCTCTCCCTTTTCAAAAACTTGTGATGGGTATGATTCGATTAAGCAGAAATCTCTTGTTTGGATGCCTTTTCCCGGTTAATCGAATCCAACAGATAATTCTCAGGGAAAACAATTATTCAAGTAAAGGCAGTTATATTTCAGGAAGACCTTAAATAATACCGTCCATTTCACGATATTGAAAAGGAAATTAGCTGGGATATTTGATCATTTGGATGGTATTAATGCGACGTAAGTTTAAAATACCGAAATATTTAGTCCGAATTTTTCATATACCGTACATGGATCGGAATTTGGGACCAGTTAATTTAATGTAGGGTTGTTTCAGGCCGAGATTATGAAAAGGTTTAATTCGTCAGAAAATGTAAACTGTAAGCAAAAATTTTATTGGTACTGTATTCGAATATCCGGAAATTTGAACAAACGAAGTACCCATTCTGTTTGAGAAATTGATTATCCTTTTCCGGCTAATGTCTGGTGCAGATGGTTTTATCAACGAGCCTCGTTAAGCATACACTGTAGACTTCCAATTTTTCCCAGCAGAACAGTTCGTTTCTAGTCACGTTTTTCTTTGGGAAAGTTTATGTTCTGAATTAATGCCAATGTTTGGTTTTACTTGTTGAAACAATTTTGAGATTCCTTGGTTCTGGGTCAGGAATTTTTAATGCAGCACGAATTTTTATTACGGTCGAATAAAAGTGCGGAATATGTTGTAAGAGTTAATTTAGATGTGCAGTCCATTTTTCAGGAGTGTCAAGAAGTGATTCATTTGAAACTTGGATAATTCGGATTATGTGATCAAAAGTAATTGACGGGATGATTTCCTCATATTTAAAAATCCTTGATTTTACCCCATCCGATTTGTATCTCATGGATGAGGAAAAAGAGATGAACATGTAAACATAAATTTTGGAATGGGGATTATTCAGAAAATCTTGTATACTGTTGACTCTCCATTTACATGTACGGTATTATCAGGATGAAAATTAGCGTGGACCGGAATGAAGATTTACCAGCGAGAGTTTATATTACAGTGAAAGCAAAATAAATGCGATTAAATTAAGATATCGTAGTCTTGCCTCGAAATTTCACGATTTCATGCGTAGGAAGCATTAACTTATTGTGTTTGTCGAGATGGAGGCTTTTCATTCTGCAACTTCCGTTCGGAAGAAATTCGTCATCATTTCCGCCGGATTGACCTTCGAATTATGAATCCGTGACCTTCACTTGGTTACGCAAACACAATTTATTTTTTGTATGACGAAAGTTGGATGCCACGTTCGGATTCCTGTGCTTGAAATTTATATATATTTTGCCGGAAACAGTGACCCTAGAATTTATAAGAACGAACCTCGTCACGATGCAGGAAAGCGTGAAAGATGCATGTAATATAATTCGATAAACATGAGCTGGGCATTCGTTCCGGTCACGCACCTTTTTGGAACAACCGGAACTCGGATGCGCCCGTGCAAATTCCTTTATTGATACCGGAACAGGAGAGCGTGTGTAAAAAGTATGATTGATGCATAGATCGACGGGTTTGACCTTGACTTAATTCAGGTCCGCAAAAATCCCGGTATATATTGAATGACAATATCAGCGAAAAAAATTAAAATTGTGTTTCTTTATTGATTTAGGTGCAAGGTATTGAAGTTTCCCAGAACTTTAAGTAAGGTTTCAGTTACCGTTCTGAAGCTTGCTCACAGACGGAAAAAAGAATAAAGTATCAAACACTTTTCAAAACGAACGGCTAGCTGTACAAATCCCATTGGAGTTGTAAGTCGTAAGCCAGCACACAAATTTCCGATTTTGCGTAGTTGTTGGAAATGCGTCATGAGGATTTGCCGATGATTTTTTCCATTTTTTTTTGTACTCGGGCGCTGAAAATTCACGAAAGATTCGTTAGGGCAAAAATCTGAAAAGTGATCAGAAAATTATCAAATGCAATTATCAAATTATCAACTGTACAGTGAAATCTAGTTAAAACGAACTTTTCCGGAATTTGGAAGGAAATTGTTGCACTGCATAATTTTTCAAAGCCAGATTTGGAAATGTAATTACTGGAAAAAAGGGTTTTCAAATTAGACCTGCATATGCAGTACAGTATTTATAATAAGTAAAATTTCATATTTATCAGCAGCAGCAATGCTTATGTAACATCCATCGCTGCAAAGAGAAAATTCCTGTACTACTTGTGACATGAATTATGTTCTATTCGAGAATTTATTTTTGTTTTGGGAATGGAGAAATTCAAGACTTTGCCAACCTCAGTCGAGAAAATTTTACCAGGATAAATTCAACGTGTTCCTTGAAAAAAAAAAAGTTCGTCAAGTGTAATTGGAAAGTATGTTATTACGAGATGTTCAACGTATACCTTGTGAGACTTCCGTCAGGAATTGAAGAAATATTGTTTTTCTGAAAATTTTGTTGTAACGGTATTTGTTATTGCAAGATTTTACTGTAATTATGTCCCTCTCCGTTAATCCGAAAAAATTATCTTTCTTCCAACAACGGAAGTACTGATCGATCCTTACCTAACGTGACGAAATTGCCTAATCATTTTACAATGATTGATTTTTTGTACCTTTTTTTTCTCGACCCGCGTTCTTTTGGACGCGTTGTTTTGAGGCGCGCCCAACTGGGAGTACCGTACAGTATTGGATCTCTAAAGGTTTCTGGTCACGTAAGGCGGGAATTTTCGCAGCGAAACAATTGTGGTTTGCGTGTGACATACGGAACCACGATCATTTCCGGGTTGATGAATCTCCTTTATTCCTTGTTTAAAAAAAATATTTTTTTGCTCATTCCAGACATCCACACTAGCCCAACGTTGTGGGTCGGGACGAGCCTGGGATCAGTGCTCGTGGTTGTGCTTAGCTTCCCGCTGACGGCGGAGCAACGTGCCACACAACCCATTTGCATCTCTCCGAGCGGTGAGTGTATAAAGCAATAAAGTTTTGAAATTGCTCCATAATTTAGTCACTCGGAGAAGGAACAGCGGGAAATGTTCTTCTCGCTTCTTCTTCTTCTTCTTCATCCGGGCCCGGAAATTGAATTTTTTTTCCCACGCGCTTTTACGCCCGAGTGGCGCAACTTTTGAGTCCTAATTTTCTCCTTTTTTTTCCCCCGTCGGAATTCTGGAAGGGGTTTTTGTTTGTTTGTGTGTGTGTGTGTGTGTGTGTGTTATTCAAAGTGACGTTGTCCGATCTCGTGATGGCTCTTGTTCTTGTGAGGTCGCTTGATGTTGAGAAAAAAGGGCGGGGTTTAGATGTTGTTTCAACAAGGGTTTTGTGGGAAAATGGTGTGTGACAGGTTTGATTTCACGGACTTTACAGAGCCGCGACCCCTTCGTTGAGATTGATACGATTAGATTTCACTTTATAAAGGAAGTAATGTTATCATGGTTGTATGCGTATTTACGAACGGAAATCCTGGCATTTGGAGGGAAAAATTTTGACTCGGTGATGAAGATTTGCCGAGACATTTAAAAAAAAAAGTTTTTGATTGTCGTAATATGAATTTTGGACCGCTTACTGAATTTTATTTTATTCGATGAAACCTCTTCGTTTCTTGTGTGAAATTTCATGTGAAATGTGACTTGTGAAATTTCATAAAAATCAGTAGCTTTAGGTTTGAGTTGCTTTTGTTTCACGTTTGCTCAATTTCTTGGAAAAGTACCAACGAAGTTTCTGGGCGACTTCTCGTGTAATTCGATACAACCTCGAGAAGCGTTAGATTTTATGTTTTGACTCACGAATTGACCAAATTTTCAATGCGGAACAAGTTGAGTTACATTGTCTTGAATTTTTTTTTCACGGGTGTATTTTTTGTTTTCTGCGTTTGAAGGATTTTTTTTTTAATCAAAGAGGAAAGTTTGCGTGGTTTGAGCTGATTATCACATGTTTCGATTCGCAGGAACGATATTCCGATTGAAGGGACGGATAGTGAGCATCATGTTGTTGGACCAGAATGGGACATTTATTCAGCAACCTTCGCTGTCCTGGAAAGAGCAGCCGAGCAACTTGCGTGATGGCGAATCGCGACTTCCTGCGTCCAACGTTCCATCAGGTTTGTGTCATGAAAAGCAAAAACAAAATTAAATTCGCGAAGATTGAAGACATGTGTGATGATCTATCGTGCGCGGTATCTGTGTAGTACTATAGAATAGTACAATACTTCGACCTTCGCAATCTGCAGATTTTCAGAAAAAAGAGATGAACGATTTCTATGAAATTTCTACTATCGGTGGGAAGGCCAAATATTTTTTTTTTTCGTCATGAAGACTGTTCTCAAGGACTCAAAAATTCCAGTCCAGCGACGAAGTTTTTCTTCTCAGAAGTCTCAAAAGTCCTCCGAAATTTGTCAACAGAAAATCGGCAACCGTTCGACCATCTTCAGGACCTTATTTTTCCACGTTAGGAAAAATGTTGAGCTCTTTTTTTTAGCTTGAAGCAATTTTTTAAGTCTTCAAGATGCTTCCGATATGTTAACATTACCTTGTTTATTTCCCGATTTATACATATTTTTCTCAGATAAATGACCAAAATCATCATGCATACAGTATTCTTTTTTCCCCGTGTCTAGTGATGACTTCCGAGCAACTTACCGAGATTTTTCTATAACGTATCTACAAAAACGAGGATCACTTTTCAGTGTCCTCGAACTGAAGCTTCTCTTAATTTGAAATTATGGCTAGATTAAGCGTTTTGGAAACAATATTTTGCTGAGGAGGAGAGAAAAGTGGTGCGTAATAAAATGGAGTGAATATAAATACACTAAGTGATTGATTCCCCTTGAGCACATATTATAGAAATAAGGATTCCAATTCATGTCCTCGAAATGAAAATTTCGTGACGAAAGTAAAACTTGATTTATTTGAAACCAATTTTCTCGGAAGAGGGGGGAAAAGTGCGTAATGAATTCGAGTGAATATTGGTACAGCATGAGTGATTCTCCTGCAGCACATCTAATGAAAATGAGGATTCAAATATGTGTTTTCGAGCTAAACATTCTGTTGATTTAAAATTAAACATTGAGCGACTTGAAACCATTTTTTTGCGGGAAGGAAAATATTGCGTAATGAATTGGAGTGAATATAGGTACAGTACAGTTACCTTACAGTATGAGTGATTCTCCTAAAATTCATCTTACAGAAATGAGGATTTCAATTCCTGTCCTAGACCTTAAAATTCTCTCTATTTCGAAATGCAAAATCGAATCAATAGCTTGAAAACCAATTTTCTTCGCGGAGGCAGAGAAAAATGCGTAACAAATTCGGAATAATTATAGATGGATAAATAAGCTTTATTTGCCGCTTGTCAGCGTTCACGAGGTTCAAAATTTTTTGAAACTTTGCCGGTCCGCAGAAAAGTTTCTGGGAAATTTGCCAGTCTGCGAAAAATTGTATGAAAATATGCCAGTCCGCGGGCCCAAAAAGGTTGGGGATCACTGATTTAAAGCACAAGGTATTCAGCCTGTTCCCAGATAAATATCAAGTGATAGAACAACTTAGAAAGATAATATTTTTGGAGAAATCTTGAAGGGCTCTATTAACGTGCTCATGGCGTTTCAACGAACATTTTATCAGATTCTCTAAGAGTATCTAAATGTTATTACAGTGCTACAGTACGGGGTAAATAAATATAGTGAGACCCCAAGATGCGGACGTAATTGGTGCATGAAGAGTGTCCCTAAGTCGAATCTCATTTTTCCTTAGACTTACATTATATAATTTTTAATTGGTGTTTTATGTACAAGATACTCACCATAATTCCATGAAAATAAAAATTGTCTCCCAATTTAAACCGATTCTAATCAATTTATTTCAACACAGTATGGACATTTGGGGAATTTAATACTGATGCCTCTGTACAGTACTTAGAAATGTTGGCATTCTCTGTAAAAATAATATTTAAGTAAAAAAGAGAAAAATAAGTTCCTCTCTGCTGGAGGTAATTTTTTAAAATCAGCTGAATGGATGGTAAATTGGTAAGAGAAATGTCCAAGAACACTGTTTACATCAATTTTAGAGTTGGAAATAACTGTTTCTTCTAATTTGGCCTAAAATGTATTTGCAATTTTATCACAAAATGTCCCTGTGTCGAGTCAGTGTCCCTATGTCGAATAGTAATAATAATAATAATAACCTACTGATCTTTCCATCTTTTAGAAATGACCGTGAATGTGTCCCCATCCTCCTCGTCTATACCTTTATAACGATGTGAATTATGTTGCCTCCCCCCCCCGGAAATGTTGAGCGCTGAAATTCCGATTGACGCATTGCGTGTTTCGCTCCGTTGAACAGGCGACGAGGGTGAATGTCAGTTCACGGTCGTGGTGAGCGACAAGCAGATCCGCGTGGTCTCCTTGCCTTCGCATTCCGTCTTGTATCAAACTGGCGTGACGGACAATTCGTCGGTGTTGCGTGCAGCGAGGACTTCCATTGACGGTATGTTGTTTTCCCTCTTTTTTTTCGATGGTGTGTGTGTGTATGTGCGTATATGGAGTAAAAAAGCTGTAGCGATTATGTTGTGATGTGTGATCGTTTATACGAGCCGGTTTATCGATTGAGACGTTGGCGAGGTTTTGGATTGGGGAGTTTGTTTATTGAATGAATGAAAATTGGGTACTTTCCTGTTATCTCTGTACCTACTTTCCTGTTATCTCTGTACCTACTTTCCTGTTATCTCTGTACCTACTTTCCTGTTATCTCTGTACCTACTTTCCTGTTATAAAAAATAAAATTCACAGTTTTTGGTAGGTCGTTGTGATTATGAACTTTTCCTAAAGATTTGTCTGGATGGTAGTGCGGTCTAGGAATGAGGTACAGAGATAACAGGAAAGTACAGTACCGAAAATTGTGTTGGAACGTGGGTTTGGGGTGGTGAGCTCGTACCTTATGAATCTGTGTTAAAACGCCAACGTCCTTTCAAACTACTGTAGGTTTTCATTAATTTTCATCCAGACTCGTCAATCGAAAAAGAAAAAACGCCAGACAAATATCTTGGCTGCTTTTACTGCAATCGAATGAAATTATTTGCTCTCATGTTCTAATGTGTGATCGTTTATACGAGCCGGTTTATCGATCAAGACGTTGACGAGGTTCATGTTCAGGGGAAATTGTTGATTGAATGAATTAAAATGTATTGAACGTGGATATGGTGATGAGCTCGTGCCTTGAATTTGAGTTCAAACGCCGTGGGCCTTCTAAAATAGAAATCCTTTAATTTTTATCGAGCCTATCCAACAAGCGGAAAAATAACCTTAGCTCAATTTCACTACAATTTACAAATTGATGGCTCTTATCTGTAAATTCAGTATGGAATAAACCTAGTGCTGGTCTCATGTGTGTCTGGATTGTATATGACTTATATGTGATCGTTTACGAGCCGGTTTATCGATTGAGACGTTGGCGAGGTTCTTCTTTAGGGATTTTGCTTATTGAATGAATACTGTAAAAAGGTATTGAACGTGGTGAGTTCGTAGCTTGCATTTAAGTTCAAAAGCCGAGGGCCTTTTATCCCAGGTTTTTATTAATTTTTGATCGAAACTAGTCAATGAAGAAACGAACTAAAAAAAACCTAGGCTGCTTTCATTTGCGTATTTGTGCAATTTGCATACACAAGTGTCTATATCAGGCAATATCTTTGTTCGCAGCCCGCAAAACAAGCAAGCATTTTTATTTTTATTATCTTATGAAATTGAATTTAAAAATAATGCAGAAAGGTTCAGCTTTTAGCCCTTCGAGATGCACGAGCCTTTGAAGGGTAAGAGCCAGGGTTTTATGACACCGTTCTTCCTTTTCTCGGGAAAACCTACCGTAATTTAGTCAGAAATTCCAGGCTTCTGGAGTCAGAAAGTCAGGAAAGTAAGTGGGTTCGCCTATAAATGAAATTTGATTTTTTAAACTAAATTTTTTTTTTAATGTATGAAGGGTGATTATAATTTTTTAAATAAGGTCATTTTTATCGAGACTAGTCGATCAATAAACGCAACAACAAAAACTTAGCTGCTTTCACTTCAATTTTCTATCGATGAAAATTGATTTTGAAAGTCCCAGAATTTATCAGAAACTTGAATATCTTTCATGCGTTGGCAAATTCTGCTGAGTGGACCAAAAGAAAAATAGATCGCATTCCGAACTAGAGTGCAGTATCACTCGAGTAAACGGGTTCGTGCTTTTCATGTGCGGAAGTGCGACAGGAATCCTCAATTTCGCCGCCACCGGATTTCTTTTTGTGAATTGTCGGAGAAATCTTGGGAAATTTCCAGAATATACTCAGGCAAGCGGAGAATAATCACTGGAACAATATCTGGAGGCAACTTTTTCACGATTAAATTTCATTTGAATGCGTGCATTTAAAGCCAAACAATGGGCCATTCTTTGGAAGATTATGAGCTATAATCAGACTTTTCTCATCAACATCATGTCTGGAAATTTTCAGAAGATACCATAGATGTAAGATATTTCGCCATTGCTTTTCCAGTCCATTTCGCATAAATTCGTCTAAGCGTCGCTGTCAAATACTCATGATTGTTCAGGTGAATTCTTGCCCCTGATGTCGAACTGCTGACGAGAAAATATGCATTACCTTATTATTTATCCAATTTATTTTTTTCCGGCATTTGTTGTCTCGCGTATTTGATGTCCCGAACGCATCTGCCATGATTTAATGGGCAAATTTGGGTCGAAAAAGCTTCTTAAGCTTGAGTAATGAATATTTACGAGCTTGTGTAAGGAGTAAGGCTGTTGGCGGGAATGATGATCATTCGAAACTGATTTACTGTTCATCTTTGTTGATGGGTTTTGTAGAGAGAGAGCGTACTGTATTATTGTCATGATGGGAGTGTATGTCACGTTGAGGCACGTAATGAGAACGAATGAACGCTTGATACCGTAACAAGGGTCATTTTCATGAATACTTAATTGATTGCAGGTGAGAAATTGGGTCGTGAGGCATGTGAAATTTTCCGTTATACAATATTATCATTACGCTTGCATCAAAAACCCCCTTTTTTAAATTCAGAAATGAAATGCTTGAAAATCATTTTTTCTCGTCGTGTGTATTACAATTGATAACGTCAGAGAGTTGCATGTTCTGTTATTTTTTTATTTAAGGTCAAGAGGCATTGGTTTGTTTCGTTGCCACTGGACACCTGGCCGTGTTTTCTTTGCCCAGCTTGCGAGTGGTGTACAACGTCGACTTCTTATCTGCGAACAGCAAAAGGTAACTTCCGATGTTGTCTTGTGAGAAGAAACAGCTGCGAAAATGTCGTGTTTTCCTGAAAAATTTGAATGTTTGACTTGAAGTACTCTACGTTTTGGTTGTTAGTAGCTTTTTCTTGCATCGTTGGTTGTGTTGTATTTTACGACGCCATGAGAAGAATACATTTGACTTTTAGCTCAAGTTTTGCGTAAGTTTAGAATCTGTGGTTTTAAATATGAATTTCTTGTCATAAAATCCGTCGCGGTTTTTTTTTTCGAATTATTCTGAGATATTTTGCTGAGATTAGCCAGGTTCAAGATTAGACAGTTGCTCCAAAGGGTGAAGATCAACAATTTTCTTGGAACTCGAAAATTTTCTTAGAACCCGGTTAAGATTTAGAGTGATATTTTAAGTAAGTACAGAAATACGTATTCAGAATACGGAAGAAGCGTCGAATTTTCATGGAGATGTGCTGTTCTATTTGCAGTTTTGCCAGGATTGAGAACACGTTCACTATCGGCAACTATGGACTCGGACTATATATGGCTTCTCCGAATGAAATTCAACGGTTTTCTTTGGGAGCAGCTTATAGGTGAGAGCTTTGGGGGTCGATGACGGAGCTTCTGAAATCTGCTGGCTTTTCCCCCTACTTCTTGTGAATATATACTTCTACCCCTGTAAAGAGCTTGATACATTCAAGTTGAAATCCATCATTTCAAAAAAGATACTGTATAATTAAAAGCTATAAAGCTTGTTGATCTGATCGTGAAAAACAAAAATTCCAAGAACGAATGATGGAAATTACATAGAATTTCTCATCAGCTGTGGATCCTTTGGAAATTCACTTCGATAATTATTTTAAAAATTACTGAATGAGTTCAGTAACAGCATGTTCTACGTAAAATAAGGTGAAATAGGTAAAATTAAAATTTGATGAATACTCAATTTTTTTTTCGAAGGACCATTAGCTTTTGTGCGGTAACCAATATTCGAATTCTAAATCGTTTGCCACCCGAGTCCATCTTGTGAAAAATCCGTTATGCGAGGAGTATGCTCTCATTCTGGTTAAAAATGTATTGCGACGATGCTTCTGTGATTTTTATAAATGAAGTGCAGTATTGTATTGTTTTCGCCTTGTTTCTTTCGATTCCGTCGCGAAAGCGAGCAACAATTTAAATTATTGTTGAATTCAAATTTCAAGTGTGAGAGATTGAAAGAAAAAAAAATTTCTTTGTGATCATTTATTTCACATCTTACTGGTGTCATCAAACGAATAGCCAAGCGAATCGATGGTAAATTCATGAAGTGTAACTTGTTCGAAATGTGACTCACTGATGAAATTCATGAGAAAAACTTACCGCTTCTGTTGAACGTTTGTGCTTCGCAAATGATGTAAACTTTTCCGGATCTTCCGCAGTTCCAACTTGAGCGAAATGCTCGCAGAATGTCACGTGACTCAGGAAATGCCGGAAGCTCCGAAAGAATCCTTCTTGAAGGCCTTGCTTACGAGTGTTGGAACGACGAAGCCTGTGGACAGGGATGAACTCTGTAATGACCTTGCGTTGGATCTTCTTTTTTTTGACGACGGAGTTCGCGATGTTCACGTTATCTTCCACTTTTTATAGTTGGCGAGACGAGCGGGAAGCCTACGAGAGGAGTTGTAAAACCAGGACCGAATCTGGACAAAGCCAAAGAGAAGAGTGGTGGAGCGACGAATGAGGTACGGGTGCTTGTGTTCGATTTATTATCGAAGTCGACAGAAACGCAAAAATTTGCAACAGCGACTTTCGCGGCTCTGATTTTCTGAGATGCCACGTAGGTGTCGCCCCAGGTCAAATTTATTTCAGTAGCCACACCTCGTTTCATGTTCGTCAAGAAATATTGGCTATGTTCGAGCTTTAATTTCAGTGATGAAGGTAAAATTCCGTTTCAGCGAATCTCGTTATAGCGATTTTTCTTGGCTCGGTAGTTTCTCCATAGATGCTTTGTTATCACACTGTATTCTCGTTTTAATGAACTTATTTTAAGCTGTAATCTCTGTACTGTACTGTGCAAAGAATTGTTGGCCCTGATTTTGTGCATAGGCCATAGAGATTGTTTGATAAATGGCAGGAAAATGTAGAAAAATGGAACTGGTGCAGCATCATTAAAGAAGCAAAATTTTCTGTGGAGAACATTTAGTGTTCAAAAAATACACACTGTGAAGTGCAATATTCTTGGAAATTCTTTAGCTCAAGTTGAGAATGTTTGCCTTTCTCTCAAAGAAACAGCATGTTGAAAGAATTTTCCTCTATTTGAAAGAATAGAGATGAATGAGTAATTCGATTCAGAAGAGAGTATTCTCTCACATTTACTTCTGTTGAATATTTTTTTTTTAATTCACTTGGGTAAAATAGTATGCTTCAATAGAAGGAGATGTACCATACATTCGGAAGTTTTGCTCTTCTTTTTTCAGAGACTTGAGTTTATAACAGGTCTTGAATTGTCTTCAGGAGAAGCACTTCACAGTACCGTATTTAATTGCCATTTTCCTTAAAGTGTCAGTCCAACATGTGTCAAAAACCATGATTCTCGATACAACGTGATTTTACCGTCTTGGAGTTCGGACATGTTCATTTTCTCATTCGAAGAATAATTAATTCCTTATTCGCATTCTTTTGGGACTGTCGGAAACAAAGGTAAATCCAAGCTAAGATAAAACATCGATGTGTTCTGAGAAATGTAAAAAAAAATTTACGTCTGTTTTCCTTGAAACCTGAGCGACGAATTTTCTATTGAAATCTGTATGTGTTTGTGTATATATATTTTTTTATTTGCAGATCGCGAAGGCATTGCAAGCGACTCACGAGCGCGGGGAGAAGCTAGGCCAGCTTAGCGACGTATCTGAACGACTAAACGCGGATTCGCAGCAGTTTGCTCGTTCTGCGCGTGATCTCCTGTCCAAGCAGAAGGACAAGAAATGGTATCAACTGTGACGTATCCCGCTCGGTTGACATGTGCGCCGGAATGCACTCGTGAAAACAGGAGGGAGAAACCAACCCTTTGCCTTCAGAGAATATACATTTTTCCATGTTGTAGGCGAGTGACTTAGCCTTGTTAGTCATTGGTTGGAGCGCGGGTCTTTGAAATGTTTCATCTTATCGAGTGTTTCGTGATTGCATGAGAAAACAATTACCTCGTCGTCGTTGATGAGCCCCAGCTGCCGTTGCAGAACTTCTGATTTCCGGAAACTTGGTTTCGCGTTTCTAAATGAAATCCCGCGGTTGGTCCCCTTGAAGTTGCATGTGTGCACTGCCTCTGCAGAACTACCATATCGCCAATTATTTAATTGGGCTTTGAAGACCAATGTTTTTTTATGATTAACTTTTTCGAAGTATTTCCCGGGAAGTGGAGAATTTTTCGGAAAAAATAATTCCGTAATTGTTTTGTCATGCACTTGACGCAGCAGGTATGATGAACTGTGAGAAGGACAAGGTCGCTTTAGAGGAGTTCTCTGGCTACCCCACGCGAGGTATTGGTCATTGGAAGCGAGGACACCCTTATTTTGTTTTCCGTCTTCGGTAGGAGAGCTCCAGGAATTCTGAGCTCGCTGTGATTTGTTGCATTCCCACGCATTTGATCTTCATCGTATGTCTGACCTGGATGGCGAAGGGATTTTAGAGGAAAATACTATGGTGCAAGTTTTAGCCGGTTTCGAGTGGCGTCACGTTCGAGGCGGTTTCATGACGGAAGTTACGTTACGATCGGCAATGTTCTAACTTCTTTCGAAAGTGAGTTCACTGATGGGTAAGCGAGTGAGTGGAAAGGCGGTGGTGATTTGTGTATACGTTATTTGAATCAACCGAAGGTTTTCCTTTTTTCTAAGAATTGCTTACGGACTGTGGGAGCGGGAAGGGTGGAGCCTGATCTGCTGAAATATTTTAACGCTGTTCTGAGTTTGCCAAAAGGAAAATTGAAGCCACTTTCTGTAACTTTTGTTCATGGTGCAGGTTTTAAGTGCTTCTCTTTTTTTTGTGGATCCAAGTCGCGAAAGAAGCGACGGAGAGGAATTTCAAATGCTCTGCGACATTCTTCCTACTTCGTGACCTGAACTACCTTTCAGTAAACGAAATTATCAGTATCTGGCGGAAACGTTTATCCTGCTACAGAATTTCTCGAAGTCTTGAATTTATTTTCTCGACAAGGTCAGCGTTTATTTTGAGTATTTATTTACGTTTGGTGAGGATCACTGGCGAGCGCTTTCTTGTTTTCGTTTATCTGCTTGCTTTAAAAGTTGTCTTAGGTTTCAAGGCGCGTAAAGTGTCTTGACAAGTTTGATATTTCTTTGATCCATCGTTTTTTTCTCTTTCCGAATGATTTTATTTATTGCTGCCAGTTTTTATGTTCGATTTTGCTTAGAAAAGCGCGTGCTAGTCGTTGCGGAAACATAAGCTGAGAAGATGCCAATGCGCAGGGGGTTGAAAAATGGTTGAACTAGTCGAAAATGTGTCCGTTCATTTCTGTTATTCCCTATCCAGTCCCTAGTTTATGATGTTTAATTCCCTTCGCATTGGTGTCGCCTAAATCTTAGTGCATTCCTTTGGATTACATTTCTGTAGAAATGGTCGAGGGATTAAGACAGGTCGAGTGTTCGAATATTTCTATTTCCTACGTCGAGGTCAATCGGTTATCTTCATTTAGATTTGAGACGAAGGCGACACCTGGCTTTAGTTTCAAACTAATTGAAAAACTTTTTGAAGCGGAGAAGCACTGTACCAAAAGATCCTTGATTGAAAAATCTTGTTTGCGAATTTTCTCCCGAGGCCTTACAGGTGAAATACTGCGTCGACTCATCCAACTTCCGCTTTTCAAACTTCGTGATCAATGGGAAGGAAATATTCCGGTGTGAAAGATGATTAATGAAGGAAGTCGTTTTTTGCTTCCTTTAGAATTTGTGCGACATCCTTATCACCCTCGCTCTTTTTCCAACGTTTTCACTCGCGTGGTTTTTCTGATTGAACGCCTGATCGGAGATCGCCCGCATGCGCCAAATGAGAAACGTTTCCGTGGATCAAGATTTACTTTGAAAAAATTGTTATTCGAAGGATGATTTTAAAAGGGGGTCCTTTTGTTAACTTATGTTGAATCTCCGCGTTCTCCGTTGCTGGCGTTTAAGGGGAAAACCCCGCTCAAATGTTGCAGCGTACAAAAAGTTGGTTCTGTTTCGTGAGTTTACACATTCTTGACAAAAAAAGAAGAAACATTCCTTGCGAGTGCGAGGGAGGGAGCGTGCCAGGTTGGAAAAAATTTGAAACAGAAGAGAGGTTTACACGTGTTCGTGCAATCAGTGCTTTGTTGCAAACGGAGAAGTACGTATAATGAAATCCGTGGCGGAATGCTAGTCGCGAAGGAATCGAGTATGACGAGAGCGAGACAAAAAGAAACTATCGGTGTTCCCGAGTCTTTGGCCGGGTTTCCATTTCATTTTTACCCGAAGGAAAAATTGTTGCCGTTGTTGCTTCTGTTCGTTTTGGGTTTCCGTGCGAACAAATTGTTCGGCTTGTGCTATGTATTTGTTACATTTTTTGGTGACGGTGATTGTTCGGTTTCGTGAGCTACCAATACGTGGTGTTTTTACCTGTTGGCGCGACCAATGTCGCTTGGATAGTAGACCTGTTGTGATCGATTCAGTCTCGGGAAGCTCCTGGCGATTCGCTGAAAACAAGGCCCACGAGTGTTTTTTTTTTTTTTTAAACAGTGGATCCCACCGTTGACATTTCTGCTTTTAACATTCCACTCTACATGAATGGTCTTACGGAGATGGTGTCAGGCTACCGTTGAGATCAGCGAGGATCCATTCTTGTGATTGTTCCGCGGTGAAGGCGACGAGAAATGTGGAACGGAGACGTGGGGGGAGGAGAGAATGGGAAAATGAATTTCCGGGTATTCCTTCTGACATATACGTTTTGGTAGTTTCATCAGTACGTGTGCGACGGGAAATCTGGGAAATAATAAAGCTGGGCGTTAGAAACACAATCTTCGTTTCATTCATCATAAGAAATAATTCGGCTGTATGAAATTCAAGTGCGTTCCGGAACCCCGGGCGCGCGGGTAAAAACCGCGCGTTGGAAAAGTCCAGACCCTAGCCGCCGCGTATTCGATTCTGGAATTCTCGGACCGTAATGGATGCACCCTTCGCGCATGTAATAGCATCGACAGCGTGATGAACGGCGGAGCTACGATGGACGAAACGCGAATGAATTACGTATTTCTTATGTTATCTACCGTTCGTTTGGTTTCATTTTGCGTGTTTAATATTTTTTTTTATAGTTTCAACGACTTGGATTTTCCATCGCGTCTGTAGAATTCTGCGAGTTCTGGTGCCAAAATCCACAGAAGGTGGCTTGATTCATCGAAACATAATTTTTAGACCCCGATGAGTTCCCACCTAGCCAACTTGGCACATGTTGAACCTCGGGGAAAGTCTTCCTAGGTTCATAATTCCAGAAGTGAATTGCTTGCACAGATTTGATACGTTGATGCGTCGATGTAGTTCTGGCGTTCAGCCTTGATTCCGCCGTGTGAGCGTGTTTAGTTAACGGGCATATCTTTCCCTATTCCAGATTCATCTGAGTGGAATTCTTGTTCATTTTCACACCATGGTGATCAAATGACACTCACTTTAAATGATAAATACGTTGCGATCGCATTCACGCTGTGTAACTTGGGTGTATCGTGCGGACCTGCTTTTTTATCCGTTGAGTTGAATGTCGCCACGGACGCTTCCATTAGTGGCGAATGAGAGCGTTCACCCGCGGAGATACGCAGTGTAACTTTTCTACGGACGCTCAGTGAACGGCTACATGATGTACGCTAAAGGGAAAGGTTCATCGGTGCCGTCTGACGCTCAAGCTCGAGAAAAGTATGTTGTGACATTGTTTCCCCTTAGGTCGTATTTAATATTTGCCTGATTTTTGAAGGTTGGCCTTGTACGTCTATGAGTATCTACTTCATGCTGGGGCTCAAAAAGCCGCACAGACATTTCTCGCCGAGATACGATGGGATAAGAATATCTCGCTCGGTGAACCTCCGGGATTTTTACAAACCTGGTGGTGTGTGTTCTGGGATCTCTATTGCGCTGCCCCTGAACGGAGAGACACGTGCGAGCATTCCAGTGAAGCCAAAGCGTTTCATGATTACGTGAGTGGAGACATTTATTCGAAAGAATTCGTTATGTTTTGCCTTCGGTTGCCGAATGACTAAGCTCTTCGGCGCTGGCAGTTTGTTTGACCTTGTATTTCGTGCGATTCAGCGTCCTTCTCAATTTGTTGAAAATTCCCATTTCGTGAATTTGGTTCTATTCGCCTTTTTCAGGGCTTCGTGAACTCCGGTTATGGAGTCAATGGGATCGCTCATGTGAGTAAATCTGTTCTTTTACTCTTTTGAGCTGATGTGTGAGCCATAAGTTGTCTTTGCCATAGAATACCGGTCCTGCGCCTAGTCCTCTGGGACAAATGCCTCCTGGTGATGGAATGCCACCCGGCGGTCCGATGCCGCCAAGTGGCTTCTTCCCTGTGAGTTTCTAAAATATATGGTACAGGGTCTTGTTCTGAAATTCTGTTCTCGGTTGTGTTCAGGCACCTTTTATGTCCCCACGATATCCCACCGGTCCACGTCCTGGAATCCGTATGCCGCAGATGGGAGAATTCAATGGGGTACGTGTTCAGCAATTTAAGCATTGTATTCCAACTGATAGTTCTATGTGAGTTTCGAAAATCTTCCAGCCTCCTGGACCTGGTCCGCAGATGATGCAAAATAACATGGATCCCAATCGACCAGGTGTGTATTCTAGTGATTTCGGGATAATTTTTGCACGAATTCGGAACATTTTTTGTGAAATAGTGAATTTAGTGAAAATATTATTACCGTGCATTAACTCTGGTGTTTCTTCCCCGTGTTCTTTCCCGTGCCGATTTTTCAACCCGAATTCTATCGCGCTATTGTCTATACCTTTTGCGGAAACCCTGCGACTCGAATGCTTCCAAAAATTATCCGAGGAGACGGGGATTATGGTGTAGGTTGGACAGGTAAATCAAAATTCTACTTGTGTTCATCCTGATGAATATCTCTCTTGAGCATGTTATTTTTATGTTTGGTGATTTGATGGTTGTAGTGGTGGTGGGAGTTTTTTAGTTTATCCTCGGATTGAATCTTCTTGCTTTTTTTTTCGCTTTGTTCGAAATTCTGTCTTCGAAGTTTTCGGGCTCTCCGTGAAGTTGAATCTAATCTTATGGAAGAATAAATGAAAACGTTCAAGGAACTGGAAGTTCAAATAAAGTAGTGAGAGGGACTTGTGTGGAGAAACATTTTAATGGAAAAAGTTTTGAGTATTGTCATCAAGTTCGACGCGGGTTTTCAGCTTATGATTCCACTGCTCAGAGCTCTTCTTCATTCTCTTTTTTTCGTGCCACTCGTAGAAATCAGTGTGAAATGGGACTTAAATGCTAACGTGAGGCTCCATGACTGTCAATCACTGTTTTTCTGAGGTGTCTTCATAATCCGGCTGAAGCATGATCATTCAGAGTCGGGATTTCATATTTAAATGTCATCTACAGTACCACAACTGTTCGAATAACTCCAAATCTGCATGGTTTTCGGCTGGAGGGTTCCTCTCGAACGATTCCTCGTTTTTTTCCGGCGCTGTATAACCGTGTCGAATTTTGTGGCAAATCTGTTGAGAAATGCGGGAAACTTCATCATTCTTACTGTTGGGAAAAGTTCGGGCGTTTTCGATATTCCTTTTTTTTTTTTTTTTTTTTTATTCTGTTCCTTCACGCCCGTTATTGAACCCCCAAGATGGAAAGTCGATGTTGAAGTTGCGATATTGTTTTGCCCGAATATTTCGTTTTCATGTATTTCCTATGTATGAACATATTTTGTCATCTTTGGTCGTCAAGGTCCCCCAGGGATGGGTCCAATGACGCCGCGAATGAACGCGCCTCGTCCAGGAATGGGACCGGGAGGGCCACCGATGGGTCCTGGAGGACCTCCAGGGCCTTACGGAGGACCTGGAATGGGTCCTCGACCAGGTCCACCCCCCAACGCAACAATAGGTGGACCAAACACCGGACCAGGACCTGGTCCAGGTCCTGGTCCCGGACCTGGCATGCCACCGATGTCCATGGCTGGACCCCCACCTGGCCCTCGGCCTCAATGGGTACCGACTCCCCCGGTTAGAGTTGGTTGAGTTAGTTAAATTTAAACTTCGTGCAGGATTTCTGGCGGTAACTCCGTTATTTTTTCAATAGAATTGAGCGTTAGGGTTCACTAAATGAGAAATCTACTGTATTTGAAACTTTTTGTCACGTTGATGCAATATAAATTATTGTACATGTTTATGCCCGTATTCACTCGAGTACCAGACGTACCTTTTTTTAATCAGGTGGGACAGTAAAGAAGAGGTGCGCGTCATAGTCGCGTACAAAATTTCAGAGGACAAATTTAGAATTCATACTTTTCTACCCGTTTCAACAAGTTTTTCAGAGTTCTCTTTTTTAGTGATACTATTGTTATTTTTTAGTGTATTTACCAGAAAAATAGCCATAGAATTCAATTTTCGATCGACTTCAATTTATATTTTCACCCCTCATAGTTTTTCAAATAGGAATTGTGGAAAGTGAAAACTAAGGCGTGCTCCTTTTGCGGGAATAAGATTTTTCCTAAAATTTTTAGCGTTCAAGGTGCGCGTCCCACTCGAGGGCGCGTGGTACTCAAGTACATGCTTACTATACTGTATTTACGCGAACATGACTTGCACCTTCATTTTTAGAAAATGATGTTGAGATGACAAGTTCGAGAGAGAAGTGAGGTGTATTTGTGGGCAAATCTACTTGGTAATTTTTGAATGAGTACCGAGACACCGCTGAATTCCAAAAAGTGAATGTCGTTGTGCACCCGCGTAAGTTCGCTTACTAGATTGAAGTTTTACTAGTACAGTACTGTGCCTTCAATGTGTTGACGGATCGTGGTTGCATTGTGAAAGCTTCATGGTGTTACACAAATTAATTACATGTGTTATTTGTACTGTATTTTCAACAACTATATGCCCCAACGATAAGAAACATTTGTGATGCATTTTTCGATGTTTCTGGCTGAGTTTTTCTAGATGCGAACGCAGTCTTTCTACCATCAGTTCGTCCCTTGGCGTGTATATCTAAATTAGTGACTGGGTGCTTTTCGATATATTTCATTAGTGTACTATAATAATTAGATAACTTAAATCTTCGACTGTACGTGCTGAAGATCTTCAAAGATCTCGTGTAATGTAACGTACATTTTAATTTTTGTAGTGTGTGTTAATCGATTAGCTCAGCAAGCAAGCAAGTTGGTACGGGAGAAACGAAGAAATTGCGAGATATGATGGTAATAGAATTGCTTTGCCCTCAATAAACGTGATCTTGGGAATGAAGGATCTAATTGCGAGTAATCGGCATTCAATTGTGCAGTATTCCTCTTCCACCGAGATTCGTTGAGAGTTTGCCTTTAATCTTAAGTATCGTACCGGAATTCTTCGGGAAGGCCTATTCGCAGTTAGTGTTGATGTGAAGCTAATCAATCTCCCTTCGAAAATATAGTCTCATTTAAGCAGATAAAATATTGAATCTGTGTCAGGTTCCGAATAGGGGTTTGTTCAATGTTCTTAAGAGCAAGAAAACGTTCTTCTCTCCATTTCTTGCAGCCATTTGGTTGAGCATCCATTAGATTTGTTCGTCGTCAGAATCATAATCGTGGGTTTAATTTCATTCTTTCGCTATTTTTCAGGGTCCTCCAGGATCAGGCGGTCCGCCCGGCACTCCCATAATGCAAAGTCCTCAAGGTGAGCGATGGCGATGTAGGTTTTTCTAACTTCTTGAAACAATTTTTTGAAATGTTTTTTGTTTTTGTGGAGTAAATGAACTTCCCCGTAAGAGAGCGTTTTTGATGCCGCTTTAGCACGTTATCTGTGCCCCGTTTGAATGCACACCCACCTCCAGATTTTGGCTGGACCTTGCATTTAAAATACTATGCGTCTTATCTTAGCCTTGAGGATTTCGCGTGAATAGTACCGTAGACTTGAGTAATGTATTACGGCGTAACAACTGTATCGAATACAAAAAGTCTGTCGATCTTAATTCAGTATATTGCGTATTTGTGTAAATTAAAAACATCAAATACAGTATTGTATTGTACTACGAGCGAGAAAAAAAAGAAAATTCACTAGAGAAAACATGTACTTCTGAAAATTCTGATCTGAATCTCTTCCTTGAATTGTTATCAACTGCTTTACATTTTCAATTGTTGTGTAATGAATATATTAAATTGGAAAATTTTAAAAATGGAAATTAGATAATCAACATGTGCCAGCATCTTTTCTCAAGTTATTTCCTTTGATGAAATACTTCACTATGTGTGAAAAGAAAACTTGACCGATTGTGACAGATGCTATTAAATTTGGAATTCATGCATCATTAATACTCATGATTGTAGGTGATTTCATGAAATGACCTTGGTTCCGCCGATGGTTATACGGAAACGCGATGGATACTGTGCAAAAGCGGCATCGACTTTACCAGGCCTCTCGGGCTTAATGAAAATGTTCGCTGAATTGCGTGTATCATGTGAAGGATTCTCGCCACTGCTTAAAGATCTATTCTTTCCTCTGGTCTTGAACAGATTCATCGAACTCAGGCGGCGACGGGATGTATCAAATGATGAAACCAGTCCCAAACTCAAACATGCCTGGGGTGAGAACTCATCGATGACTTTCGAATGGTTATCCCGAAATTCGTTGTGTAGTACAGTAATAATGAATATTGTTATGCTGGTTACCGTTAACGTAGTAATTATCATTTTTAATTAAGTTGCGCTACGAGGTTTTTGTTTCTGTTCGAAGACCCTGCTTTTTATGACAGGAAGCGTTCAAAGTGTCCCTTTGATTCAAGTTCAAGGTGTGAATTACACAGCCTTTTAATATCAATTAAAACAACAGTGTGGATTTCTTGGGAGGCTGATTTTGTCGATGTTTCAGGAAGTCTAGACTCTCCAGAAGCTTAATTTCCGCCAGCCTGAAAATTGTTCGAATGTAATGAATGATTTGGAAATGTTCAAAATTGTTTCCAATTGTTTGAGTTGAATTTCTTCGGAAGCATATGTCTTCAGGAGTCCGAAGAAAATGCTTCATAATTCTAACTTGCGAAGCAAGCTGATAGTCTGTTTACAAAAGCGCCGTTGTGATTAACTTGTGTTGATCGTTTTCATAGTCCTTATCTCAATCTTTAAATAAAATGGTAATGTATGCACTATCTGTACCTTTTTCTATTTTTAACAGGATCAGAACGAATCAGCGGCCATTTTAAAAATCAAGGAAACTATGCAGGAAGAAGCAAAACGGTTCGAGAAGGAATCCGAGCCGCCTGATTACTACATGCAATAATGGAACACTTGGAGTTATTGACGGAAGTGTTGATTTCGTTTCTTTTCATATCAGTTTCCGTCATCACACTCCGATGATTTCGGATTGAGATGCACTTGGACTCTCGATTTTTTTTTAGCGTTGACTTGAATACCAAAGCGTTCTGTTTGCAAGCGCCCTGGTTTTTTTTTTTTGTGAAGAGGTTTGAGTGTTCCGTTTTTTCCCCCTGTTGCTCGTTTTTTTGTGCTTTTATTTGGAACGCGTGAGCTTCTATTTTTATACGAGCTTCGTTCATCTGTCTCCCGCGTTTTCATCGCCAGCGTCTTTGAGTGCATTCCATTTTTTGGCGAATAGCGCTGGCGACAAAATTTTCATTCGCCTGAAACGAGGGTTTTTTCCTCGTTTTGCAATCAGCTTTTTTGCTCTTCGACATGGAGAGAAAACTCTCCTGATAATGAATGAAATGTTTTTGTTTAAATGTGTGTGTGCGATGATGATGATGCGCGTTTCTCTTCTGTTGCGATCCTTGGCTTGTCCACATTTTTGTCGAGCTGATCAAAACTCATCTCTTGATGTTGATTTTTGGATGCTAAAGAGTAAGGCTTTACGTGTTTTTTGTTTGTTTGTTTTTGGTTTGGCTCGTCCAAGCATTTAATTGCAAAGAAAAAGTGTCGCTGATGTTCATGGAGGCGCGATTTTCATCTTGACCTCTGGGCAAAAGATCTTTTTGGTCACAAGGGTGAAAATCCTGGTGTGGAGTTGAATTTTCGGAAGCTGGTTTGCCAAGTGGTAGGAACAAGTACTGTTGTTAGTTGAAAAGTACTTAGATAGACAATGAAATCAGCGGCAATTAATTGCTTGGAAGAGAAACGATGATGTCCATCTGTGCAAAAACTGAGCTGAAAATTGGTGATTGACTCGACACGAGTGAATACCTTTGTGCAGTGTTGAAGTATTTTGGTTTTGTTCTGTTCTGGATTTTACTCCCGCTCATAATTTATTCGAACTTGGCCCCGGTATTGATGAAATTCTGGAATCTCTGTTTTTGTCTTGGATGATAAGAACTGTTGGAAGGAAGAATTTGTTTAGTACAAATACCCAGCAAACTTTCCATAGGCTGATGAGCAAAAACAGAAGCTTGTCCCTTTTTATTTCCTAGCTTCTGAGCAGGTTCTCTGATGACGTTTTGTGGAATGATCGCGGAAAGCCAAAATGGATCTCTTGAAAGCGTTTTTTTTTTTTTTAATTCGTATTAAAGATTTGAACCTGCTTTGAGAAAGACGACCCCATGTTTCTGGATGGGGAATTAAGGTTCAGTGCAAGGATTTTATCATCGAATGCCCTCCTATTAGAGATGAGTGTATCATATGTGTTTAAGCATCCGAGAAGACAAACTTCGTGACGCCAAGAGGGGAGAGAAGTTGTTTTATGGGCAAGTGATGTGACTGTTGGGTGTCTCAATTCTGTTCAGAGAAAAGAAGTTTTTTTGGACTTCGACTCGTCTTCATTTTGTATGAATTTGTGTAAGAACGCAGAATACGTATCCAAATTGGTTCGTGAGGGTGCGAATGTGGGTTAGAAAAGAAACCAACACTATGATAGGAGAAGTTCTTTATGAACGCTCATTTTGATTATCAATATGCCGTAGAATGCAATTCTTATTCTTGAAGAAAGGTTCGCTTCAGGAGTTTAATATTAAATGTAATTTATTTATGTCTTGCATAAGTATGCACAATAAATCTTGTGACACTTGTGCCTTCCAGGGGTGTCATCTAAAACTGAATATGCCTTCACCTGACCAGGTTTGAGCAAAAATAAACAATTGAAAGTCATTTTATTGATGAAGTGATCAGTCAAATTGTAGCCAGACAATCCAGTGCTACACAACCCACCACCCTGAAAGAGAAAAAATAAAATGCATGTAAATGACTCCCTGACATTTTAGCTTCTGTAATCAAGGAAACGACTCTTCATAATCCAAGAATCATGAACACAGCGACGCATAGAAAGCAGCTCTTTGTTTGGCTACTGACCAGGAAAATGAAAATATGAGAAAATGGCCAAAAAAGAAATCAGCTTTTCGCGGAATCGGACCCATTATAATGCAAAGACAAACGATTGCTCCGTTTCAGGATCAGCGGCATCACAAGAACCAATAAATGCTTGCAAAAACAAAACAGGAAATGGCAGCAAATTTTTGAAATGCCAAAAGTACGTAGGATCATATGCATCATCAGTGTGCTGATCCGTTTCAAGGGCAAACATGCATTGACTTGGGTCCAGGTTCGCAGAAATTATACGCGTCTTCCTTCACAGGTTCGTCTTCTCGCAAGGCGGTTTCGCAGGATTTCCGGTGATAATCCCCGTTGAATATTTCCCTGAGGTCCCCGGGAATGTGCACAGCAGCAAGTTCTGCCAATCCAGCCTCGAAGCATTCGAGTTCGTGGGGCTTTTCGTTTTCTACGTAACCCCGAAGACGAGCAGCTTGTTCCAAGAGGTCTTGCTGCAGTGCAGCCACTCCTTTCAATTTTTGCATCATTTTCAGGCCGGATAAGGTGTCGTATGTCAAGTGACCGTCCGAGGGTCGAATGTTCGAGTCCATGGTTTCCTGCATATATAAAGTTGAACCTCTTCAAGTTGAATTTCAAAGGACCAGCAAAAAATTTGACTTATGGAGGTTTTGAGTTTTATGGAATTTATAAATTGCTTTACTTATAGAATCAAGTATTTTTATTGTGGAAAACATTGAAGAATTGCTCTAAATTTTATGTGATATAATGGGCCTCAAGTTGCTTCTAAAATGTGTTGACAGGGCACTCAACTTGGAGAAAGGGCGGTTCATTTGCCCAATTTAGTCTCACATTCTGCCGAAGCACATAAAATTCCAATTTTTTACCGTTTCTTTTATTTCCTGCTCCTATAAAAGAATAGCCTAATAAAGGCCTCAAAAATTGGATTTATGGAGGTTTCATAGGAAAAACCTTTGAGTTAGGGAGGTTTTTAATGCATTATTTCTAAGGGAATTCAGACAGGGACAAAAAAAAATTGACTATGGGAGGCATTTCACCTGGGGAGGTTTGCCTTATTGCAAGGATCAACTGTACATACACAGGGTCTGACAGAAATTGTTGGGACAGAAATTGAAATGGCATATCATTGAGCTGAGGAACTATTATTTGGCACAGATGAAAAAAATGCAGCCCAGTTTCACAGATTTATTTGCAAGTCACCCCAGCAGCTTTCTGCTTTTCTTCACTGAACAAATGAGACACCCATCTTGTAGATTTTTTTGGTTTAGCCCAGATTCTCCAACAGAATTCTTGAAATCAACATGGCCTTAATTCCAAGAGTTTCTTCCATTAATTCCACAATTTTCATCAACAGCTGACTTCACAGCCGCCACATTTCATCCCAAGTGGCAGCTGTGAAGGCAGATGTCATCAATGAAAATGGCGGAATTGATAATCAATTAATGGCGGCAACCCTTCATGGACTTATTGCCATGTCAATTTTGAGAATTTCCAAGGGAAAGCTGGGGTATTAGCCAAAAATACTTTGTAATGAGTGCTGCATATTTTGAGTGAAGAGCAGCAGAAAGCCTGCCAGGGTGACTTTAACGTCTGCAGTGGGAGGAAGGACCAGTAGGATCCTACAGGGGTCTGGGGTGGAATAATAACCTGTAACCTGTGTCTGTGGCCTGTTTGTTTATTACAAGATAAGGACGTCCTGTAACCTGTGTCCTGTTTGTTTACTGGTTGTTTATTACATGAGAAAAAAAAACACATCCAGTACACTTAGTTGTCAGGATGGCCGAGTGGTCTAAGGGGCTGTATTCAGGTTACAGTTAAGTTCTACAGGCGTGGGTTCAAATCCCACTTCTGCAATCATTTTTTTCATTTTTTTGTTCAAACTGCGGACACTCAACTACTTGTTTGCAAACAGTTCCCAAAAAAATACGTCAAAACACGTCTAAATTTCCTTTTTTGTACAAAAGAATGTTTTTCCTGAAACTTAACACTCAATTGTATGCCGTTTCAATTTATCTTCCAATGACAACATGTGCTACACCCCCATTATAAAACATGCGTGGCTCATCCAAAGTTTATATGCTGGAAAATGAGTTATGCATTTTCAATAATAAAAGTAGAATTAACTCAGCTGAGCATAAGGCAGCAATTTTGAAAATAAGATCAGTGATTAATGCAGCTTAAAATCTGCAATAGATCATGAGGGCTATCAAAAATGTTACAATAAAAACAATCGCTATACAAATATTTCTCTGGCTAAAATTGTAATCAACAAATTCGGCCAAAATCCATTATATGATGGCAATCAAAAATGTTCAAATAAAAACAACTACAATATTTCTCTGACTAGAATTTACATCGTCAACAAATTCGGTCAAAATCCAATCCTGCTGGGGAAAAAAATCCGTATGCTGGAATTTCAAATTTGAAAGCAACAAGTACCACAATGCCCGTAATTTTGCTTAATCCACAGAGTGAAAATGAAAAGCTGTCAGCGAGTTTATCGGACGTGGCAATGACTCAAATAAAATTCATTGGTCTAATTATTTATTCAATTAAATTAAATAAACTCAACAGTCTTTATTAAAAATAACAATGTTCACCTTGTACATGGTGTGAAGATGCTCGAAAATTCTGTTGATGGCGCCTCTCGCCGTCTCATCGCAAGTGACAACTTCTCGAATATCCTCAGCGTTTCTAAGACATTCCGCTAAAGCGTTTTCTATTCTCCTTAGGCCAAGCAGAGTGCGGTCTTCACTCAGCTCAATCACTTTTTTCATCTCCGATGAGATAATTGCGGACATGGTGTCATCAACGATCTTCATGATTTCCTTTCGCATTCCGTATTCTGTGATGATGGAAAATGACTGATTTGAATGCAAATGCTTATATACTGTACTTGTGCTGTGGGCAAATAGGGATTATTGTCTGATTTGCATAAACTGCATCACGTCTAAACGTTAATTAAGTGACGTGAGTAGTGATGCACAATTGAAAAAAAAAGTTGGATAAGCATCGTTAATATTTCATGGTTGTTTATTACATGAGAAAAAAAAAACACATCCAGTACACATAGTTGTCAGGATGGCCGAGTGGTCCAAGGCGCTGTATTCAGGTCACAGTTAGGTTCTACAGGCGTGGGTTCAAATCCCACTTCTGCAATCATTTTTTCATTTTTTTGTTCAAACTGCGGACACTCTACTACTTGTTTGCAAACAGTTCCCAAAAAAATACGTCGAAACACGTCTGAATTTCCTTTTTTGTACAAAAGAATGTTTTTCCTGAAAATTAACACTCAATTGTATGCCGTTTAAATTTATCTTCCAATGACAACATGTGCTACACCCCCATTATAAAACATGCGTAGCTCATCCGAAGTTCATATGCTGGACAATGAGTTATGCATTTTCAATAATAAAAGTTGAATTAACTCAGCTGAGCATAAGGCAGCAATTTTGAAAATAAGATCAGTGATTAATGCAGCTTAAAATCTGCAATAGATCATGAGGGCTATCAAAAATGTTACAAGGAAAACAATCGCTATACAAATATTTCTCTGGCTAAAATTGTAATCAACAAATTCGGCCAAAATCCATTATATGATGGCAATCAAAAATGTTCAAATAAAAACAATTACAATATTTCTCTGACTAGAATTTAAATCGTCAACAAATTCGGTCAAAATCCAATCCTGCTGGGGGGAAAAATCCGTATGCTGGAATTTCAAATTTGAAAGCAACAAGTACCACAATGCCCGTAATTTTGCTTAATCCACAGAGTGAAAATGAAAAGCTGTCAGCGAGTTTATCGGACGTGGCAATGACTCAAATAAAATTCATTGGTCCAATTATTTATTAAATTAAATTAAATAAACTCAACAGTCTTTTTTAAAAATAACAATGTTCACCTTGTACATGGTGTGAAGATGCTCGAAAATTCTGTTGATGGCGCCTCTCGCCGTCTCATCACAAGTGACAACTTCTCGAATATCCTCAGCGTTTCTAAGACATTCTGCTAAAGCGTTTTCTATTCTCCTTAGGCCAAGCAGAGTGCGGTCTTCACTCAGCTCAATCACTTTTTTCATCTCGGATGAGATAATTGCGGACATGGTGTCATCAACGATCTTCATGATTTCCTTTCGCATTCCGTATTCTGTGATGATGGAAAATGACTGATTTGAATGCAAATGCTTATATACTCGTGCTGTGGGCAAATAGGGATTATTGTCTGATTTGCATAAACTGCATCACGTCTAAACGTTAATTAAGTGACGTGAGTAGTGATGCACAATTGAAAAAAAAAGTTGGATAAGCATCGTTAATATTTCGAAAAAAATATATAATTTGAATATTTTTACAATACAGTATGGAACTTCCACAAACATAAATCAATGTACCTCATGATGCCTTTTCCCATAATAAAAAAAAAAAATCATGCATGGATGATGAAAAACAATTTTAACAGCCTGAGAATTGAAGAAAATTCCTTTATAAACTGAAAAAATGCCATACATTTTAAATGCTCCCAAAATGAAAAAGCATGAATTTATATTCAGACCATTTGAAATTCATTCTAAGCATTCAATAGCCTATAAAGATACAGTTTCTAAAATTGTCATATATGATTTCTCATCAAAGATTCTCTGTGATTTGTTCATTCAACTAAACCTCATCCGAAGCCACCTTGCGGACCGACTCCTCCGCCGATTCGTTTCGATTCCAGCAGGTATTTCAAGAGTGATTTGATTGATGGGGTTCAAAGAGCTCGTGCCAGGATTGAAAAGCATTACAGGACAGATGTCCAGTTGTATTTCATGTTGTATGGTATTTTCTTTTATTTTTTTTATCAATTTGTGCTTTCCTGCTCTGAAGTGAATGAAATGTCATTGAGTGGATTTAGGTTGGGTGGGAAGGGGGGTTTGGTTGTGGAAATCTTGAGTGAACCTTGTGAACGCTAAAAAGCGGCAAATAAAGTGTTCTGTTCATCTGTCCATTCATTCAAATTTGTCAGAAATCTTTCAAAAATGATAAATAATTCAGCAAAATAAATCTGAATTACCATGGGATACATAAATTACTGCACTGTGTATCCATAGATTTTTTTCAAAAAGTAAATGATCTCAGGGATCTTGTGTATTTTTGAAAATTGAATATACTCTTCACAGAAACTTAAATCATGTTGGCATTTATAATCAATACAGGTGGACTTTCTATACTTATATAACTTGATTCTAGGGACCTGAAAAAAATTGTTCCAGAGATAATTGTTTAGTAGAGAAACCCTGTATTTAGGGACCATGGTATGGTCTCTATATGGGACCCCAAAAATCATGTTAGAAAACATCTTTTTAGAAAAAGTCCACTTTTAATAGGTTAGGAGCATATTTTAGTAGCCAATAATTTTGGAAAAATAAATTTTTGTGCAATTTCTGCATCAGTGAGGAAGATTAATTTTTAAAAATAAATTGGCGCCTTCCTGGGAGCACCTTGAATGAGGTTTGACTGAGCAATAATAATGAATAATGCAAATGACAAATTTTTCTATTACCTGCTGGTCTGTAAGTAGCCTGTTTCCTGTAATGCTTTTCAATCCTGGCACGAGCTCTTTGAACCCCATCAATCAAATCACTCTTGAAATACCTGCTGGAATCGAAACGAATCGGCGGAGGAGTCGGTCCGCAAGGTGGCTTCGGATGAGGTACCTGTTACTTCAAACATTTTCAATTTACCGAGAAATTCTACCAAGATAAATTTGCGGTACCTCTCCATGGTCGACGACCCCGAGAGTGACTTTCAAGAAACCTTTGCAAAAAGGCGTCGGTACTGGCATCGGTTGAACCAGGGGTCCATGGAAATTCCGAATCGCACCGCTTCCGGGTCCTGCTGTATTCTGTTGAATTAATTTACCAGGCACATTTCAGACAATATCGTCATTCTTTTCGGAAATATTCATTGCGTCATCTACAACAAAAAAAAATATTCCGTGCTTTTTTTGTTATTAGGTGTATTTTAACTTGACTCTAGTCTCAACATACGTTCACTCAATATCCTGACGTCATTCAAGAGAGTCAATCAGAAATCTGAGCGCTTCGTTTTTATACGTTTCCTGCTCTTGTATGATTTATTTTATGAATCAACAAGAATTAAATTTACAGTAATTCAATTATAGTTTAATATTTAGGAAAAGTGGCTAACTTCTTATGAAGTGAGGGGACGGGGGTCTTTTTCAAGTTGGAACATGTTCGTCATCAGTTTACCCAAAATTCAGAAAACATTTCAATATTTTGAAAGGTCTTCTCTAATACAAATCCTGCCCTTACCGCATCTTTTCTTTTCGTTTCTATGATGGGCACAGATGTCACTCCTGCGATTTCGTCAAACACCTGATTCTTGATGAAAACGTACACCGCCATCTCTTGGCGTTTAATGGCGCTCCAAAAACTGTTTGAATCTGACCTCACGTGAACCGCAATGTCGGCTTTGAAGCAAACTGATTGACCACATGCTTCTTTAACCAGGCGAGATGGAACTGTCTCAATGCGACCCAGCATTGGATGAACAAATCTATGATGCAGAGTATACAGCTTTTTTTTTTTAAACTCACTTGATTAGTCTAAAACGCATGCTCATGATGCTTATTTCCATTTTGGGTACAGAAAGTCAGAATTTACAGCTTGAAGTGTATAGTACAGTATACTGTATTTTACTTGAGTACCACGCGCACCTTTTTTCTCAAATTTCAGAAGAAAAAAGGGGTGTG
Organism: Notodromas monacha; assembly: GCA_905338405.1. NCBI lineage: Eukaryota > Metazoa > Arthropoda > Ostracoda > Podocopida > Cyprididae > Notodromas > Notodromas monacha. Next base: position 65,377 of record CAJPEX010000871.1, read on the forward strand.
CATCATAAGCGGGTACAAAATTTTCAAGAAGTTTTAGGAAGTTTATGTGTGCATTATACTTGATTATAATGGAGAAATTTGGAACAAATGTAACAAGAAAACATTCTTGTACTGAAAAAGTTGAAAATTGATTAACTCTTCTGCGGCTAAGTTTGACTTTTTTTGCAGATTTTCATGGCACTCCAGAGTGGAATTTCAAAAAACCCTTAACAGTGTGTGCAGGGCAAAGTTGGGAAAAATCCTGGCATTTTTTTTTAATTTTCCACAGAAAAATTTCACCTGAAAATGAAAAAATGAAAGCTTCAAGGATCTCTTTTTTCCCCTGACCTTGTGCTGTTGCCCCATTCAAAGATTAAATTTAAGCTTGGAAGCCAGGAGACCAGGTTGGAGGTCAATATGGAAAAAGTCCAACTCAGGTGAAAGGGTCGTAAAGTAACAGGGGCCTTTTTTAGACTGAAACGGGAGGGGGTGGACCGTCCCCAACGTATTGCTTGTGCAAAAATATAATGCACACCCATCAGGAAAAAGTCTGACTTTGCCCTGGGATGGAAAGGAGGCTGTTGCCATCCAAGGGTTAAGTAAGTGGTAAGTAAGTAAGTATCCCCTGAGTAAGACTCACTCAGGGTGTTGGGGATAAGATTTTAGCAAAATTTACAACTGAAAAACCCCTGTGCGCACCTTACTTGAGGGCGCATGGTATTCAAGTAAATACAGTATTAAACCATAGTTACTTTAGTACCATGTGCCCTTGAGTAAGGTGTGCACAGCGGTTTTTCAGTTGGAAATTTTGCTAAAACCTTATCCCTGAGTAAGACATGCACCCCAATTTTTAGTGAATTTAAATCCACAAAATTTTGAAAATAACAGCAAAAAATTTGACTTCAGACATGAATTGAATAAAAATCTGATCAATTTTCAACTTTTTCAGTATAAAAAAAGTTTTCTTGGTATAAGAAAACTCCATAATTTCTCCATTATAATCAAGTATAATGCACACATAACTTCCTAAAACTTCTTGAAAAATTTGTACCCACTTATGACACCCATCCCTTTTTTTCTTCTGAAATTTGAGAAAAAATGTGCTCATGGTACTCAAGTAAATAAGGTAAGCAGATATACTTGGCCCTTTTTGCCCTATTCACAGCATAGTTCTGCATAAGCTTTCACTCATGAGTACATGACATTACCTGACATAAACATATTGCTGTTCATACTCCAGACTCGTCAATCTGGGCGGAGCATCTCCTGCGTCATATTTGACAGACAATGACGAAATTTTAATTTCGTAATGCTTTATGTTCTCAGCAAAGCTAACATCGCAGGGTTGCGGGGAAGAGCAGTCATCGGATGGGCCGCATTTGGAAGGCGCGAATTCCTTTGTGTCGCACATGGTGAGTAGGATTTGAGGTAGGAGGAGTTTCTCACAGGCTGAGTTAACTGAGTAATGTAAGTTAATGTGGCAAGCTCAGTAAACAGCAGGAGCTATGAGCCTGAGTGTTGACGAGGCTGGGATTTTGTGGAAACATTGAAGGTCTCATTTGTGATGGAATCCCATGACTCAACCCAGTCAAATGTGGGGTCGAACGACTCGCATTACCTTTGATATGCAAGCCAAAGAATCACTCTAAAATAGTAAAACAAGTACACTAGAAGATTCTTACTCAGAACTTTCGAAGGTTTCAGTTGTGATGTAAGACATGAGGGATAGTAAAGCTTTTACAGGAAAATCTTGTTACAAGAAAATCTTCATCATAACAAACTTCTTTTGTCAAAGTCTCAGCAGAAATCCTATAGGGTACTTGTTATAAAAATCTCATTACAACAAATAACACAACAATTCCAATATATATCTATATTTTTTTTTCAGAACATGTTGTGACTTCAGAATGAAAAACCCTCAAGGAAGGTAGGCACTGTCTTACATTTCCCATTCAAAATATAACTGACTGGTTCTTGGGAAATAAGGTGGAATTAGGGACAAACATTCTTCAAAATTCCCCTAAACATCCTCTCTTCCAATTTGTAAATTTTTTTTGGATTATGAAGGATGGGAGAACCAAGCAAATTGTTGAAAGGGGTTTGTATGCTCAAGAAAGCCTATTAATGCTTGAAAATTGCATTTCATTCTTTTTCAACATCCACCCTTACAAATCTGTGCTGGAATTGTGTAGAAAAAATTAAGAGTCATCAAAAAGTTCTAGTATTTACCTATTATTCAGAGTGAATGTTTTTTATCATCATTTAAATTTATTCCTTGAGATAACAGAGTTTTGAACACTGAAAAACCCCTGAGAAGGCCACAAAAGAAATATGCTTAATTTATGAAGGTTTAATTAAAAAATCTTCCGATCAGTCAACATTTTTGAAAATCTCATGAAGAGAAACTATTCATTATAACAAACTTTTTCTGAAGACCCCATGAGTTTGTTGTCACAAGATTTTGATACAAAGCTCCTCTCTCTTATCTTCCAAATAAATTTAAATTTTAATCATGGAAACTGTCAAATTTTAAAAATTAATCAGGGCTGTAAAATATATTCAATTGCATTGTAGATTCTTGATACAACGAATCTCTCAATAACGAAATGAATTCTTACATCGAATTTGTTTTTTTGTCCCTCTCGAATAGCCGCAATTTTATTTAAATTTTGTTTCAAGGAATTTTATTTTACAATGAAGCCTTTTAAGGTCCCAAATGAATGAGTCGTTGTAACTCGATTCTACTGTACCACGGAAGGATCAGGAGAAGATCAAGTTTGCAGCGGGTTACAGGGGGAAAGAATGAAAAGCAAATTTTAAATTTATTTTGATTCGATCAATAATTCCAGAAATCTGAAAACATTCAGCGAGGAAAGTCGACACCTTTTAAAATTCCAATCCCAGTCTGGAGATCCCTTGGATTTTTCTCATTTTTTTTCTCATTTTACTCAACATTTCTCAGTGAATAATGTTCAGATTAAAAACTTGTCCCTATACCATTCATGGCCAGTTATAAAAAAATGAGATTCCACTGTAATATACAGTATGTAGTCAGCAAAATAATTATTTTTATCTTTCTGACTCATCAGAAATAAATGCTCCACATTGTCCAGTTTTCTGCACACGCTCAATAAGACCTTGGAAAACCTTCTGATTCACTTTTGAAGTATGCACGGGACAAAGTACTTCATCCAATTGCTTTTCGTGTAATTGAGCGGATATTCAAGAAATGCATTCGCATTTCTTGAATATCCGCTCAACTGCAGGAAAAGCAATAGAAAACAGAATAAAAAATATACATGCTACACGAGGTAGAGGGTGGCGTAATAATATGCCGAACAGCAGCAAAGGGCCAACGTGTGATAGTCTTGCCAAATACTGTACCGACAAAGAATTCTGCGAGTGTCTGTGTGTGTGTGTGTGCTTAAATAATATCCTGCCCAATTGTGTTTGTTTGCATCCTTTCATTTCCCTTTATATTGTGATGTTCTGGCGCGGATTTTAAACATTCAATCAGTTCAAGACTATGCGTGATATTTCGCTTTTTTTTTTTTTTACGAGAGATTTGATTTTCCAGGTTTTAATACAGTACTTCAGTTTAAAAAATGTCCAGTTGAATATTTTGGTGAAACTAAAACGTATTTATATTCTATTGTGTATCCAATCAACTGCTTTAATATGAACTCTGAAAACATGAATACTGTATATTTAATGCGACCTGGAAAACTTCTGCATACAGTACGATGTTCGCATTTTTTGTACAGCGGGTATACGAGTAAAAAAAAGAGCACAAATATGCATCCTGAACTTTGAAAGTAAGAAGATCTCTTCTGCATATCACGCATTCAGTTTGTTTTCAATCCGTGCAAGCAATTTTCTCACAAAAGCATAAATGCATTGTGCAGTGAGACCCCCACATGCGGACACCTTGACCTGCAAACAATTCGACATAGGGACACTTATTTTCCCATAAAAATTGATAAAAAAGGCCCAACATGAGGACACTGACTTGACATAGGGGCATTTTGAGATAAAATTGGAAATAAATTTCAGACAAAATACAAGAAACAGATATTTCCAACCCTAAAATTGATGTAAGAAAAGTTCTTGGACATTTCTCTCACCAATTTATCATCCATTTAGCTAATTTTTAAAAAATTACCTCCAGCACAGAGGGACTTCTACATTTTTTCACTGGAATATTATCTTTGTAGATGCCAACATTTCAATGTACAGTACAGAGATACACTATTCAATGCACCAAATATTCTTATTGAGTTGAAAATGTATTCAACAATTCAAATTCAAATGGCAACATTTTTTTTCCCAGGGAATTCTGAAGAATATTTCTTCCATAAAATACCAATTAAAAATTATATAATGTTAGTCTATGAGAAAATGGTGGATGCCCATCTTGCTGGATCTAATATGTTCTCCACTAAAATATGAGCCAGTGTGCCCCTGCAGCCCCTCACTCCCCAAGCGCATCACTCTCTCCTTGAAGCAAATATGTGAGAGAGTTGAGACAGTGTGTTTAAGGGGTATAAACAGTGTATCAGGACAATGAGTACTCATTTACCTCCAAAACTTTGCTGTGAATAAATTCATAAAGGGAAACACATAAATACAGTTCCTTTGTGTTATCCTCATCACATACATGCTTCAATCAATTGAATTTCTTTTTTTATTAATTTTTTAATCAATGGTTCCTACAGAGTCCCCAGCCAGGACTGCAGGAGGGGAACATTTCCTGTTTTTCCAACTTCAAAAATTTGGAGAAAATTTAATCAGAAATAAAACTTCAAATTTTTTCAAATTTAGCAAGTGCCATTCAAATTCCAAAATTTTCTTTTTGGAACTTCTAAAACAGTTTATAAGTGATGGAGATACAGTGAAAAACACAAAAATGTTTTTTGTACAAAAACTGCAAAACAATTATTCTTATTTTTCAATTTATGGAGATTTATTTCAAATCTAAGAACATCTAAATTTATAAAACTTCTGTGCACACACAGCCACATGGAAGTTTAGAATATTAAAGAAGGCGAGGTTAGAATATTAAAAAAGGCACAAAAAGCTTAATAACAGCCCATACCTTGCAGTAACTTACAGCAAGTTGAGGGAAGTGCTGTAACCTTGCAGTAACATACTGCAAGGTTGAAGAAGGGCCGTAACCTTGCAGAACTGTTCTGCAAGGTTAGGCAGTGCTGTCACCTCACAGTAACATTCTGCAAGGTTACCACACAGCCTCAACCTTGCAGTAACTTACTGGAAGGTTAACAAAGTGCCATAACCTTGCAGAACTGATCTGCAAGGTTAGGGAAGTGCCATAACCATGCCGTGAGTTGATTCTGATTCCAATCTGATGCCATTGCTTAAATATCATTGGAGTGATGAGGAGACGTTTTGCTGGTGATCTGACTTCTCAGGGAATTTGACCAACCCTCTTTTTTTGATGTGTGAAGAGGAACTGCCTGGTCTCGTGTATTGGAGGCATTTCTTTTTAGAACTCCTTTCATTGCGGCAAACAATGGAAGAATATTTCAATGACCCCCACTTCTGGGAAGTTCTGCAATTTAACGTTACAAAAAGTTATTGAGACAGTGAGTTTATAGCCAGATTGATCTTTCAGCTTGTCAGTTTACTATAGCTTTTCTTTGCTTTGCAGGAAGCAGGAGAACGCAGTGAAGAACAACGACGCTTCATCCATTGAACTTTGATTTTGTTTCTGAATGTTCTGCTCTTCCTGCTGATCCTGCGGAAGAGCATTCTTCTGTTCATGACCAGGTATTAGACGTGAAGCCTGTTCACCAAGAAAGTATATGAAGTGCAACTTTTTTGACTTGTGACATGCCTGAAGGTTAAATTTGCAATTTGGAAATCTGACTTGGATGCCATCCTGATGTACTTGGCGCTGGCGGATGATGAACAATTTCATGTGCTGGAAGTAATATCCCTGTGATGGGAGATCAGGATCCCATGGAGTTGGTGAAATGTGGCCCTTCTGACGAAGGCACTCCTTTGGAATTATCCAAAGATATCGAGGCAAAATTGAACTGTTTGCCGCTTGAGAAAAGGGAGCAAGCGCAATGTCAGGCAGCTTTGCAAAAGGCTCTTGGAAGGTGAGATATATACTGAGATTGCATTTGTTTTATGTGCTCACTTTTTAAATTTATTTTAGTATGACGGGAAGTTATCATGCCAAAGGAATGAAGGGTATTGGAACAAAGGAAGTTATTACGCAGTTTCAACCGTTTCAAGCTCTCAGTCAAATCACTTTTCATCCCTTGAAGGTTTGGATGCCTCTAATTTGTTTATGAAGTTTGAATGTAGTGATTTGAGTTCCACGCCGCATTTCCTCTGGATCAGCAGAAAAGGCAAACACAGAACCAGTTTGTTCCCCATGAGAAGGAACCATATCAGATTGTTTTCCTGGAGGAATTTACCTTGGAATTTCTCATCTGCCAAGCCTATAATAAAATCATGTCAATTGTGAAGGTGCGTAAGACTAAGTGTATGAAGATAAGGCCAATCAAATGCTACTTGGTTGCAAAAATGTGAATATTTAGGAAGAGTTATGAATGTGAGACAAAACTTATTCATTGGAAAGTGGATGAATTTGAGGATGAAGGAAAATTTCTCTCATCCCCTGTAAAGAAGTTGTACTCAGTGCTTGCAAGGGAAATGGAAATAGTTTGGGCCTTTAATTGGTTGGACTCTTGATGCAATTTTGCAAAATGTTGAAGCATTTCTTAAAGATGATGCATATGTTTATCTGGATGAGAGCGCCGCATATGATATGGCTAGATCACAATTCTGCAGTGTGCCTGAAGTTATTGTATATTCTTTCAATTCATGTGTTGACGTATAATTTGCATCCCTTTATTGAAAAGATTGCAGGCGGGCTGTAGGCTTTCAGGGATTTATTCCATGTTTTCTGTCATTTTTTCAGTGAGACGCTGAGAGTGACAATCTTCACCTTTGTTCAGATGCAAGTCTATTGATACTTGGAGATGATTATGACCAACAAGCAAAAAATGCAGCTGTGGGCCAAGCAATTGCATATTGACTTCAGGGCGTACCTTGAGCTCCTTGTGAACATTGTTTTGATGTTGTGCCAACAAGATCAGTCCATGCAGTCAGCTGGGAGGATCCTTAAAAGCAATGTTTTCTATCAACCGGAGTTTTGTGACATAATGCTTCCGACTCATCTGCACTGGTTCAGCTGGCCAAAGTTTTCCTTGTACGTATATGTAAAAATGTCAGTTTTTTTGGCTGATTTTGAATTTTTACACAGTTCATGTCTATTTTATACTTTTTTGGAATAATACTAGACAAATTCATTTCAAGTACAGCACAGTTGAACCTGGAAAAGTCCAAAATGTGCCTATGATGTTTTTTTTCCAGTCCCTGTCTGAAATCCCTGGATTTTCTTCTCATACCTCTCCTCTAATTTTCTAGGTTTGACTGTAATTGTGTCTTTTCTGGTCAATCATTGAACATTTTCTAACCAAGGTCAAATGTTTGCACATCAAGGGTGAAGTGAGACTGCCAAGACTTTTGAGTGAACTGTATCACCAAGAAATAATATTATATAGTGTTGGGAAGTAATAGTTCACAAATTAACTTACATGTTAATTAAACCTTTAGGCAGTAAAGAGCGCTATCAGAAAATTCAATAATTCAATAATATAGAAAGCTGAAGTGAAAGTTTCCTAGATTTGACGGTCGTATTCTGATGAGAATAAAAATTTACATCTCCCAGATTTGTTTTGGTTGTGCTTTATACGGAAGTTGCCTTTGAACTGTTGAAGTTTGAGCAATATAGTTGATAATAAATTAGTTCTAAGGATTCCTTCTCAAAAAGTTGGTTACAAAGAAATTATTTCTGAGGCAGTTACATATGAGACATCATCTTGCATTTTTCTTCCACCCTTTCAGCCAAGTTTAATTCAAGATCTTTGTCTCTTTGAAAACTTGCAGTAGTACAGTGAAACCCCCACATGTGCCTTCAACCCACTTCCTGTGCCTTGATCTGTGGACAATTTGACTTAGGGACACTTTATTTACAATTAAAAAAGACCCGACCTGTGGACATCAAAATTTTCAGAAGATTGAATTTTTCAAGCCAAATTACTTGGAACAGATACTCAGAACCATAAGATGGTAAGGTTCATGTGACAAAAATTGTTTGAAAATCCAGTCATCATTTTCCCCTCCATTATGCTAATTTTAAAAAATTATCTCAAGCATAGAGATTCTCAAAAAAGAAGGGATTTCCTTCTCTCTTTTTGCCTAATTTCATTTTTAAAGGAAATGGTAACATCTCAATGTTCCAGAGTGTACAGAGGTACAGAATTTTTACTTGGACATTTTATCCTGTATGTTCCTAAGAAACCGTTGAAAAAACATGACAAAAAGCTAAAGTTTTAATAGTTAATTTCAAGAAGGCTAGATGAAAAAGTGGAAAATTTCCTCAAAGACAAAAACACTCCAAATAATCAGGAATGTGCCAACTGTGGAACTCAAAAAATAAATCAAAAAGATGCCACAGCTGGAGAAGAAAGGAAGAGAAGAGGACATTTGCTGAATTGATGGATCTTAAGATTCAGCAGTAGCACAGAAATTGTACATTTTGTGAATGTTTCATGTCCCCAATGCTCCAAATTTTATACATGAGTTGAAAAACACTGATTTAATAATATTTTCATCAGTAGAATTTTTTCCCTCAATTTTAAAAATGCATTCTGATCAATATTTTTTTCCAGAAAAAATCAATTAAAAATTATATAATGCAAGTCTATGGGAAAACATGACTTGACTTAGGGACATCTCAACTTAGGGACACTCTAGATACACCAATTACATCCGCATCTTGGGGTCTTACTGTATATACTAACAATGTATTTGATATGAACATGTAAAAATTTCATCGTTTCTGATTCAAGAGATAATCTGGAAGATCTTGTGAAGACTAAACATGTGTACATGAAACTGCTGGAAGATTTCACAAAAGTACATTCAAAAATTGTAACTCAGAAGAAAATTGGGTCAATTCTTGTTTGAAAAAATTGTTGGAGTTCATTTTACAAAATTGTATTCCCCATGAATTTTTCAGGCTACTTGAAGATTCCAGTTTAAAAGGAGGGAGATTTGGTCCAATATTTTTGGAGTGCTGTATGTGAAGGACTTGGTGCTGATGGACCCTGATGATGATACCCCCTTGAAGACGCTGAGCAATGTCTATCAAAATCACTGCAGTGATATGCTTCTTCACAGTTCATGATACAACCCTTGACATCATATTATGACAGTTTAAAGGAGGTACGAGTAATTGGAAATTGTCAAGTTGTGCGGAATTTTCTTGCGGTCCTACTTTGAAACAAGGCACAAAATCGGAGCCAAAAATGTAATCCAATTGGTGCATCACCAAGATGCGCCGACACAAATGAAAGTTAAACTATTCCAATGAAAGGGGTGTCCTGAAATAAAATGCAGAACAAATAGGCAGAGCAAAAGCCGTCAAGGCCAGAAAAAGAGAGCAATCCCCAGAAATGGGATAAAACAAATCGCCAAAAAAGTTGGCGCCTCCTTTTGACAGGGGGACATCGACTCCTCTGAAAAAACTCGGGGTCATTCAACCCCTCAAGACTTCGTGGAAAAACACAAAGCAGCTGTCAAGGAAGAGACGAAAACCTCGTCTCGTATATCGTAAAACAATTTGTCTTCCAAATTTGGGACTTCTAAAGCTGTCAAAACTCAAGTTTCAAAATGTTCAACTGGCAACTTTATAGCTTTAACAACTTTGTAAACTGTCAAGAATCATGTTCTTCAGCAGAAAACTAATTTAGCAAATGGTTGAAAGATTGTAAAAGTCCACCTGGTTTTTGGGAAAAATATGCATTTATGAAACCTATGCATTGCAGCAGATGTTACCACCTGGTGTTTTCAAATCTGCTCAACAAGGAAAACCCGCCAAAACTGGTGCAAATTTTGTATATAAACCCCAGAAAATTGGGTAACAGACACAGTCAAGTTTAGAAGGTCAAACTGCTGAAGTTGTGTTTCTGAAATTGAAATTTGGTACTTAGGAAAATCTTTGCTATCAGGGTGATTTCATCGTATCCAGTGTTTGAAAACTTTAGTACTTTTGCCTCCTCCTTGGTTCTAATTTTCTTACGTCGAGAACAGAACTCGTCAGTTTTAGTTTATTCTTTCAAGACAGTGTGCAAACATTTCATCAAATCGGGAACTTGAATTTATTACAAAACTCAAAGCTTAGAGGAGCTCAAGTCCACTTCTGGACTACTTGAAATCCTATAACTTGTCTTGTACTGATTGTTTGTGATTACCTGTTTGCTTGTGTGTGAATACCTCATTTTGTGCAAACTGTTTGTGATTATCTGTGTGTGTGTGTATCAAAGAAAGGTCTGAGCTAGAGGGGAGAAATCCCCGGCTGGTTTGCGCCCGGCCAATTGTTGCGTTCAATTTAATTGATTAACTGTAATCAAAACATTTTTTCTCTGCTGATGTAATCAAGGTGTAAGGCTTGATAAAATTCATTTCTAAGGAATAAAACCTTACACAAGTTATGTCCTGAATTTGCATTGCTTGTGGAAATTATTTTGGTAAATAAGGAGTTTGATTGAATGAGTGTACCGAATTTTGACTGCCTTTGGCCTTTGGAATACCATTATTGTTAAAAAAGCTTGAACCCACTTCCTGTGAATCAACTTGAAATCAGTTATTCTAAATGCAATTGGATCCATTATACAAATAAGTCACAGGAACAAGTCTTATTCACATTAGAAAATTTTTTATTTAGAATCACATACATACAACCACATGCATACAGTATTCACAATCACGTATATACAAGGACACAATTATGTACAATCATAGACATTCAAGAAAATATAATGCACAAAGCCAAACTTCACAAAAAAAGTCACAATACTTCTGGGATCTTAAAATTATTGCCCACTTTTGATTTCATGAGAAATGGCCTCTAGGTGAGTGCACAGATCTCTAGATGCTCTTACTACAAGGTGCTTCAATGCATTTTTTACTGCAAGATATTTGTTATTTGACTGATAAGGATCAGCTGCACCCAAAGCACAAGCATACAGAAGTCCTACTCAATTTTCTTCCAACTGAAATGCTCTTATCAAAGTAAAAATGTCAGAGTTGGAATCATGATTGAAAAAAGTTTTACTAAAGTTGCTGTGCCAACCCTCTATGCCATTATTAGTTCTTGGCATGTCACCTGTGTTAAGCAAGACAAAACATTCCAAGTACTAATAGGAAATAATGGGCATCTTTGCACTGGTGGCACTGAGTTTGACAAGTTCCCTATATAATTTGTTTCAAAGTACTTATAAATCAACATGAAATCAACTCTGATTGAAACTGGGGCA
>CAJPEX010000872.1:0-76692 GCA_905338405.1 Notodromas monacha
ACAAGCAACAAAAAGAGTCGTATCATGAAACCCCAACGTAAGTCGGGGGTTTTTTATTATTTAAAAAAACGTCGTAAGTTGAAACCGACGTAACATGGGCCCGTCGTAAGTTGGGGGCCCACTGTATACATTTTTGTGAAAATATTGTAAAAGGGAATTACTGTATATCCTATTTTCAGTAGCAGCTGGAAAGCAGATATTTCTATTAAAATCAAGCACCTGCTGCTTGAAACACTATATTGTAGAAGTAGGTTTCATTTTTGCCCCATATGTACTTCCAAATGCGCGCATATACAGTATTGGAGGTGGGGTAACATCCCACTGTTAATTTTTTCTTAATCATATCCCCTCCTCGTGAATTTTGGGAATATACTCTGTATATATGTGCTGCTCCCTCTGAAAGGCTTGAAGTTTGCTGATGGTTAAATTACTATAGTACTGTACTGTAAATCTCATTTATCCCCAAAACTAGCAGAGAACAGCAGCTTAGTGGAAAGGAGTTGCCTGAAAACTTTTTTTGTGGAAAATTGTCATTCAGTTGGTTTTTGTGGTACATGTATATTGTATTGCACTGAATCATAAGGCCACCAGCAATTATGACAGGACCAGAATTCAACAAACATGATCCAAACCATCAAATAAATGCACATCATTTTGGGTTGCTTATTAAGAAAAAAATGTGGCTTAAACAGAACCATTGGAAATACTGATGACTATATGCTTTCTGAATTTTTGGTTGAGGAGAATGAGGAACACATTTTTACCACATCATCTGTTGTTTGTGTTAACTTGACATGCAAATGCATGTAATCCATATACAGTGGACCCTTGGTTAACAAACTAAATTGGTTCAAGATAAAAGTTTGTTAGCCACAATTTTTTTTAACCAAATATGATTTTCCCATAGACTTCAATGGGGAAGCATTTAATCCATTTCATGAACCCAGAAGAAAATTGAAAATTAAAATGTTAAAATTCAGGACCATCAAATGTAATTATAATGATTTGTTGCTGGATTTTGTATATGCCCATAGAATGGCTTTGTAGTGTTTGGGGAAGCAGCAGTGACGAAAGCAATGTTAAAAAAGCTTCACATCCGGAGGAACATGCACCAGAGGAGTCACGTGAAATTATTTTATATGTTTCTTGATGCTGCAAGTACAAATTAATTTGACCTGTCCAACATTTTAACAAATGTGGACATTTCTTTAAATTGCCGTTGTGTACAGCCTCTCCCTGAAGCCAAATTATCACCTCTCTCATTATTGAGCTCAAACCACTGTGCACCCCCAGTTCCTCAATTAAATGGTGGACCCATCGAAGTACTGTATTGTGAAAGCCATTCATATATGGCTAAAGCCATTACTGTCAAGCAAACCAAAATTATCAAATAGAAATATTTTTGTAGAATTTGTGCTCACTGGGAATGGGACACCTCCCTAGCTCAAAATTTTTTGTGGGGCCCCTGAAATTTGACTGCTGAAAGAGGTTTGACTATATCAAAAAAGTGTAACATCTTGAAACATTCCCAACAAATAATTTTGGACTGGGGGACTTAGCTGCTAGCTCACAGCCAGCTAGACTAGAGGGCCCTTGGGTGCTAGCCCCAACTCCCAAAGTGGAGAAATACATGTTCCAGTGTGAGCTATTATTACCCAGCTGAAACCAGCTCCTGATTATTACTTTACAAAATAAAAGTACATTGTAGAATTCTCTGCTTAGTACTGTATAATGTTCAGGAGCAAAATATGTTGGATGATTAAAATCTATAATTGCATGCTAATAAAGATATATTTCTTCTGCTGAAATAGTCAATACTGCGTATACAGAACTGTATCATATGCACTACTGTATTTATATTCTATATCTGTCAATAGAGGTGGACTCTCTGTCCACAACAAATTGCTGGGAACCAGAAAAAATTCATTGTAGAGTGGATTTTGTTGCAGACAATTCTTATATAGGAATATAGCATTGATCAGTCTGAAAAAATGAAAGTATATACAGAATGTAAAGATATGAAATCATGATTAAATGAAATAAAAAACTGAAGAATCATCCTAAATACAGCAATATGAAATCATTTCAAGAACTAGATGTACACAAAATATTCAAGGATATTAAAAATTTAGAAAATCGCTACTGGGAACACAGACTTTGAAAAAGGACACATAGAGAATCTGTATACAGTAAAAAATGCAAGAGTGTATGCCAAGAATTACAGGATGAAACTGCAACTAAGGCAATAAAAATAATTAAAATTTCAGAAAAGTACAAGCTATGGCTCAAACATTTTTGATAAATACAAAATGTGGTGAAGAATTTCAGAAATCCACTGGATTTACAGTATAAGAATTATTAATTCATGCACAGCATGCCGGAAATATAAGATATTAAAACCTTATCAAAGGTGTACATAGAAAAGCAAGATACAATGTAGTCTAACAATCAAAATGATGGTTTACCTAGGGTAAAAATGCAATTTAAGAAACAGCCAAGCATAAACTAAGTCATTTAAAACTGACAAATTGCGATCTTTTCTGCACAGCTCTCTTTGTCCCAAATGAAGTCCGCATCTTCAATTTGTTCATCTCTTATAAAAGTTGAGAATGCTGACCAAAATTTTAGAAAGTTAAATTTCCTTCATTTTCCAAAATTTCCTCTGCATTAACAGCAGCATCTAGCATTTACTGAAGAAATGAATTTTCTCCTTACTGTTCTACTCATTCAACTTTTTCAGCAATCATTTTTCAAACAGTTGAACCTTCACTGCATTTGAGAAAATGCACTTTGATGGGAAATTCAAAATTATGGGCATGAGGCTCATGACTCATCATCGACATTTATTCATCTGAAAATAAAGCATATACATTATACAGTACTTTTGAAACTGCCTTTGCTTAATGAATGCACACAATCAAACTTATTTTAAAATTTCAAAATGTTTGTTATGAAAAAGTATTAATTCCCAGTAACACTGAGATTATAGGACACACAATCTTAAAAGGGAATATGCCCAGTGAATACAGCAAGCAAACACCTTTGAGGAGACTGCAGAACAATTATGCCTATTCAAATCTGTCTGTCACAAAGCCACAGACAATAAAAAAGCGTAAATCTGAAAGAACCCAATTGAAGAACTGTGCAGCAGAAACCCCTGAGAATAAGGTGGCCAGCAAGAGTTGAAACAATGGCCCTGAAATTTCTCAGAAAGACAGTAGGAATCTTGTTTTTCATCCCAAGAAATTACTTTAAAATTCTCTTGCACCTCCACCAAAATTGTCTTCCTTTGTCTGCCAAAATCTGCTTTCCTTGGACACGAAAAAGTCCAATTTTGGCCACAATAATCAGAAACGCTTGTTGAAAATTTCTGCTTTTTCTCTTCTTCCTCTCCCAGGAGTCAGGATTTCCTTTTTGTAGAGATGAGAGGGAGAAAGAAACGTGGTTTGTTGCAGACAGAGTGCTGTATCCTTATGGTCTAAGGCAGTATTCCGAAACCCGCGGTCCGCGGACCCGGACCGGCACTGTTCCGTGGACGTTTTGTGCCGGTCCGCAAAAACTTTCTTCAGCATAATTAGGGAGGAAGTTTATTGTTATCTGAAATTCTGGAAAGGGAATGTCAGTTGAAATTATCTGATGCATAAAAGTTGGCTTTTCTCTGAATAACACTTCTAACAAATTTTCACAGGCTAAAATACATTATTTGTAGTTTTCATTCTGAGAAACCTTTCTTCAAGTCCCATTTTTAAAATTTTCTAAAGACGCTCCACTGCAGCTGCTTATAGTTGGTTCTCAACATATTTTTTGAAAAAAGCAGAAGCTTTTCAAATATCTGTCTGAAAGTCTTTCAAGGGCAAGTTTTTTCAAGTCTGCAGAACATTTTTAAAATATTTGCTGGTCCACAAAAAATTATATGGGACTTTGCTGGTCCGCGGGCCAAAAAAGGTTGGGGAACACTGGTCTAAGGCATTCCGCTGCAGGACCAACAAAAAAGTTGTTATGAAGAGAAATTCATTGTGTGGACGACATTGTTGTATAGAGAGTGTGTCCACCTGGTGTATATGCATTTATGTATTGATGTAAATTGAAGGTTCTGTCCATTCTTTCCTAGAATTTATGTCGTTTCTGCTGTTAAACTGCTACAAAAATTATTCATTCCTCATTAAAAAAAATAATGTACAGTATATTTAATACTGTACAGAACTATAGCAGCTGCTTATACAGTAGAATCTTGTTACAACAAATCTTGTTATAATTACTTTTTGCTTACAACAAATTTTTTTCCAAGTCCTGGCAGTTGTCCTTAAGGCACAGCTTAAATTAATCTTGTTTCAACAAATTCATTTTCTACAAAATCTCCGGTTATAAAAAATTTTTGTCCCTAATTTTTAAAAGATTTTATTCAACTTTCAGATTTTCCACCTGAATTTCCGAATTTTTTGTCCCCAATTTTTATGTAACTTCCTGAGGCTCATCATTTGTAGATAGTGGACAGGAAATGTGTCTGCAGGGGAATTACACACTTGAAAATACAGGAAGTTAAAAATGGGTTACATTAGCAGACTGGCAGGAAGCACATAAACTAAATGTATCCTGATCCATATATAAAACATCTCAGGAGTCTGGAAGCAGAGTGCCAAGCTAGCCACCAAAATCTTTGAAAAGCTGTTCTTATTCCAATGCTCTTCTGTGTTGAGTTCTTTTTCATTTTTATAAAATTCATTGTCAAATTTGACCATTTCTTAAAAGACTAGGGGTATATTTAGAAGTATTTCAGAAAGAGAAAAATGGCTGCAGTACTTTAGGCAATAAAATGCTTTTATATAGATTATAAAATATATTTCTGTGAAATCTATGTATGAATCTCAATACAACGAAATTTTCATTGCAACGAATTTTTTCCCCAGTCCCTGGGAGTTTGTTGTAATGCGATTCTACTGCAGTAAGACCAAAATGCCGCCAGCAACCCAAGCTATAGTTATATTGTGGTCCTATGGGGATGTTTAAAGTCCTGTATTCTGGTGAAACAGGCATCCTAAGGTCACTGTCTGTATATAGTGTAAGCATGGTACTGCCATTGAGCTCTCAAGCTCAACTCTGCGAATAATATGGGGAACATTTTCCGGTGTTTTCTGATGCGACCCTCTCTTTGTCAAGCAGAGACAGCGCGTATATAAACAGCCTTCCCGTAGTGAAAGCTGGATCTCGATCGTTTCCCAGCCCCAAAGCGCGAGCTTATCCACCCCGGGTTTCCCACCTTCCAGAATATTCAGGTTTCCTCACGGACTCGTCCGTCTTCCGTTTCCAAGATCGTCATCCGCGCGGGTGCTGGAAATGTTTCCGGATCATCCTGGCAGCAGTTGTTATGCGGATATTTTCGCGCATCCATCCTCGATCGTGTGAAGCACTGTGCAGCTGCATGTTTTCTTCGCAGCACCTGTTGATGCAAATGAGAGTTCCACACCGGATGTGAACCCGAACATACGCCTTGAACTGGTGCTAGTGCTCTTCCGAATGATCGGAAAAATCGCGTGAAATTACCCCTGATAGACTCGCTCAAGTTTCATTATAAACCGCACTTCGGCTATTTTCCTGCGCGCGCTGGACTCTCGCGTCACATAAAACGTGGTAACTCATTTGGACCGATAGATGGCGCGAAATCAGGGTCGGCAGGCTTCAGCTGGACGATCCACAGTGGTACCTCGACTTACGGACATCCCAAGAACTCGAGAGATTCGACTTAGGGGCATTTATTGAAACAAGCAAAAAAGTTGCCCCAACATCCGGACAATGTCTTGCACTGCAGATCGAGACTTTTCCAACATTTCTAGAAAATTGCGAGGTTAAATTTTTTTCTAAATTTGATATCTCTTGAACAAATTGAGCTAAATATATTCTCAAAATAAAAAGTAAATTTCAACATAAATTACTTTAAGTCATAATAAGAAAAAAAGGCTAACCTTTTGCTTCTTTCGAGTTCTTTCCATAATCTTTTGGCCCATGATTATAATGAGTGAAATTAATTTTGAGCAATCCAGAACAAATTTGCATGAAGGGGGTCAAGGAGTCTTGAGGCTGGCACTGAGCAAGTATATATACATCAGGATTCAGGAGAAGAGCAACATCCCACTACTCAAAATTATTTGCACTTTAATTTTGGGAATATTTGTACCCTCTTGATAAGGCAGCCCTAAAAGCAGTGCTGAAGAACAGCAGCTTACTGGAAGGAGTTGCCTGACACATTTTTGTAAGTTTTCATTCAATTTGTTAATGTGACCAGCATGCTGTTGCGCTTATTGAAGCCTATAAAACTACATACCATTCTAAAGGGAATTGATTAAGTTTTCGTTTGGTGTTTTTCAATTGCTGCAGCTCAATTTTCTGCAACTAAGCTATTGTATAAGCACAAAAAAAACAGTTCACTTTTTTGGCACACCCTGTACATATACATGTCCACTGATGAAAGTGTAGTTGGAAAGACTTGAGCTTTTTGTTTTTGGACTTCTTGTATGATTTTTATTCAACAAACATGAGGAGAAGTCTAAACAAAAATACCCAAGTGGAGTAGTTTATTTACAGGGTTGTTAATTGCGCCACAATCCTGCACAATCACAAGCACAATCAAAATCGCAATGCTTGCAATTTCGATTGTGCATATAAAAATAAAAATAAAAGACTTGCGATTTTGATTGTGCATTTAATTTTTTGACACTTGCGATTTTGCTTGCATTTGTGCAAAAAGAAATTCAATCAAAATCACAATTCTTCCTTTAATTTGTATGGTAATTTCTCGGCAATCATTCAATAAAAAGTGTTTCAAATGGGGAAAAAATCAGTTTATTTTCCAATTCTGAAAAGTTTTGTTCTTCTCAGAGTTATTATTTTTTACAAGAGGGTAGCTTCCTTCATTGATGATATGATTTCCTTCGATAATAACATCAAGAATATTATTTTAGATATTACTTTGAATAAGTATTTGAAATTAATCTAGTAAAAGTAGAATGACACATGAACCACAATTAATTACATGACCCAATGCAGAAACTGTAAGGATGATAAGGTTCATAAAAACACATGAGAGGGCTACAGTCCAACTGGGATGTATAGCTTCCAGAGGGTCCAGGCTGTGATATGAAACACAGAACTGAAACCCAGAGCAGGTACTAGCACCAGAGAACTGTTAAGTGGAATGATATTCCGAAAGAAAATGCATCCCTTTTATACTGAGTTTTCTACCTTTCCCATGAGAATCTCAGACACAGCAAGGATAAAGATAGGGTTTTAAAAAGGTCTAATCCCCATTAGGACTGGAAATCCAAGGACCATTATCCTTGGACTCAGATCCAATTGGCTGAGAAAGAAGGGGTCTCCTTTCACCCCTACTTTCCCAGCCTTGAGTCCTTGGATCATGGCCCTTGGATTCCAGTCTGAATAAGGATTAGACCTACTGAAAACCCTTTCTTTAACATTGCTGTGTCTGAGATTCTCATTGGAAAGGTAAGAACCCTAGTATAAAATGGATGCTTTTTTTGCTAAAGATCATTTCACTCAACAGCTCTCTGGGCCTGGGACCTACTCTGGTCAATCTGCCAAACCAGATTGACAGATTGAAATGTATCAATCAGCCAATCATTCCTGCCCTAATACATAAGCATTGACATGTGATTCTCAATTACCTGATAATATTTTGAGAAATATTCCCTAATCTCTCTGATTTTGGCCTATTTTTCCATCAGGAGAGTAATTTCTGTGGCAGTCAGGGTTTCTCTTAAAAACACAATAGAGGGAGGTTTGACCCAAGGAAATTGTTGGCACTACGTCATGTAGTGTTGTCACTAAATTCAGGGTTATTGACTCTATATGCTTGTTGCAGGGATAATCTTGGTGTACATGGAAGTACAAATCAATTTTTATTTGGAGTGTTCACTGAAAAAATTTACTGGACATAAACATTTTGGGGATATTGGAATTTGAAAGAAAGTTCTTAATTCTTCTCCTCTACTCCAGGATTAATTTTCCAAAATTTTCTGAAGGTAACAATGAAAATTCTACCAGATTTTCATGCTGCAAGTGTTACAATAGCACTGAAAAAATATGAGTAAAATTGAATTAAAATTCTTCAAGATGAAATTGTAAAATTGTGCTAAAACTTGCGATTTTGAAAGTGGAAAAAACTGGAAATTCCATTGCGATTTTGATTTCGCCACAACTTGACAGTGGGGCAGGAATTTTGATGTTGATTGTGCAAAACTGTTTCTAAGAAATTGCGATTTCGATTGTGCAGTTGAATTTTTGATTGTGATTAACAACCCTAGACACACCTTTTCAAGCAAATACTGTACATTCACGTGCGAGGCTCTGCAGACAAGAAATCCATGCAAATTCACAAAAATGAGCTTGTGAGTGATGTGAACATATGCTGGGTCTACACGCAGTTACGCAACTTATTAACAAATGTGTAGATGAAATTTATAGACTTTTTTAAAATTTTCAAAATTTGTATGAGGTTTGGGAGATATTCAATTGCAGTATTCTACTTGGAATTTGATCTTGCTCAGCACTGGGATTGTGAGTGTTGATCAGACTGTATGGCATACCTTAAAAAAGGCAGTATCCTGTGCAGTACAGTATATAGAGGGTTGTCCCATTTCTGATATTGACCTTGAGTATTTCTAGACTAGGTACCGCTTTGAAAAAAATCTTATCATTCAGCTCATTCAAATTTTAGGTTCTGGGATTTTTTCAGATTTTTTTGAAAGTTTTTAGATTTACTGCAAGACAATAAGTTAAAAATTTCCAGTTTTTGCAAGCATTTTCCATCTACTGTATGTCACAAGCTCTTAAATAATTTTTCATTCTGGACAAAAAATTGATATTTTATTTTTAGAACAATATTTTCTACATTTTTCAAAAATTTTCAATGATCATTTTTTTGCCACAAATAAAAAACGAAGTCAATTTTGCATTTTTCCAACAAACAAAATAATAATTGAAAAATTACAGAAATGTTGAAAACATTGTTCAAAAACCAAAAAATATTTTCACATTTTTCTAGAATGACAATTTTTCAACAGCTTCTGAGATGGATAGAAAATGATTGCCAAAACTGAAAAGTTTTCACTTACTGTCTTGCAATAAATCTAAAAAATTTAAAAAAAAATCTGAAATAAAATCCAAGAGCCTCTAAGTTAGATGAGCTAAATGGTAGATTTTTTCAAAGTAGTACCTAGTCTAGAATTACACAAGATCAATCTGAAATGGGACAACCCAGGTATGTTTTACAAGCTTGCAACACACTCCTACTTAGATGTATGCGGTATTATCTGTGAAGGTACAGTATTAACAACATATATTCTCCAAATGAATTAATGACAGAGCGACGTACATAGGCAAAGGAAGCAAGCACAATTAATCGGAATAATTATAATTCCGGTAAATTATTAGTTATTCAGGTTCAGGTAAATCTTGACTAATAAAATATTTCAATATTATCTGGAGTTTTTATTCGAAAACGTTTTTATATAGATTTAAGTCATGCAGCATCTTGGTCCATCCAACCAGCAAGACTTATTGCTGTTTAATTCAAGACATATTCTGCAGTCCCATCATAGAATCTCATCATGTTATTTGACCCAAATAAACGGACCAAAGGAATAAACTTGGGGATTTTTTTACAGCCATCAAGTGCCAATGGCAGAATAAGAGTGTTAAAGGGAGAAATATATTAATGTTTATAGGATACAGTACAAACATATATATATACGAACAGTTATTTTTTTATTTCTGTAATCCATGGTATTCTTATCGCCGTATTATGCTTCAGCATACTGTACATGTAATTTCTAATAATGAGCTTCATGCAATTTTAAAATAATTGAGCAATCTGAATTGAGTTTATAGCCACTCCATCATATACGAGTATGCAACCGATTCATACTTTTAAAAATGCCTTCAGGTCATTTTCATTCAATTCACCAGCAGATGTATTTTGTTACTCATCCGTATATAATTACGCATGTACATTAACTGCTAGTTGATGATATGATAGAAAAATAAAATGGGACATTGATTTGGAAACTTTGTTGAAGAAACTCCCGCTATTTATTTCCGTATTTCCTCGAGACTCCACTTGTAGTTACGTGCGCTATAAGGACACATGTCATGAACATATTCGTCAGATTTTTACTTTATTTATTGCATGATTTTAATACTCTGAAATAACCATGACTCATTATTTACACCCCCATCTGGGCGGAAAAAGCCGGCAGTTATTGCTTGGGGTAAATTTTTTTCCGAAATGCCGATCGAATAAAATATAATCGAACGCGCGCAACATGTGCTGTGTCTCATCCTCGTATTAGTAAGATTTTCTTCAAATGTATGCACAACATATCTTAACATATTGCAGTACATAATTTGTATACGCTGCGCATGCTCAAACATAATCACCGTTTTCTGTAGAATAAGTTTAAACGACGAACTGTGGAACGCCGGGCGTCAGCCGAAGTGCATTTTGTCTAGCATTAGAAGATCGTAAGCTGGGCTTATGCACCTGCGTAATTCGAGGACGACATGTTCCGTAGCGTACGCTGAACGACGTTTGTTGGATATGCAGTATATATAGTCATCATTCTACTGTTGACTGCAATAAGATTCCTCGACCGTCTTGGACTGCTATGGTTGATGCATTACGTATATAGGCGGGTATCGGTTTTCCCTCGGTCAGCACAGATCGGTCCAATCTAATCGGTCCAATTCTATCTTCACCTGATTATATTGTCAGCAGCATGGACTCATTTACAAGAAGTATATATATAACCGTGAATTACATACGCGCGTAACATTATCATCAGTATCTTGGGTGTCTGTGACACGCTCGCAATTTTGTTTTGTTCAACTGCATACTGCGCTTACTCCTGCTGATAAAATCGAAAACAAATTTAAATTCTCAGGATCGGAACTTATTCGGTGCCGCGTATGTCGTTCGCATCTCATCATCGACATTATAGAATGCTTTTCGTCGCATCGTATATAAATATGCTCATCCTTATTATTTAGTTCAAAGCTTTTTCAAGGAAAAGAAAATATACACTGTACTGCATTTGCACATTAGCAGCTAAAGTTTTAGTAAAATCGGCCAAAAAAATACGTTGGACTGGCCAGTCATCACATTAGTTTTTGTTCTCACTCTATCGTCGTCATCGCTCAATACAGTAACCCTCTTGTTTAATATAATATAAGGGACTCTGTGTGGTACGCGCGCAAGCTTGGGCTACGAGAGTGCAAGCTGATGATAATCCACGCAATACTGCATTTATGACCGAGGTGAGAACCATCAGCATTTTCTCGATTCTCAGCGCGGTTTGTTATGAAGTTACGGTGGTTCGAAATTTCGTCGTAATAGTTAATAACTTATTATTATCTTTATTAATAATAAGTTGTTTCTTTTGATGTCAAACCTTCCCTTATTCATCCATTCTCCGCGTCATGTTTTCACAGCATTCAATTTAAACTTCCACCACGGCAAAGATCGATTCTGCGCAAATATTTATTGGCACCAGCTAGTTTTGAGTTTTACACATGTCTGCAATAACTGCAGCATCATCAGCATGCATGGCATGCATCATATAAATGCAGAGGTTTTATATTGGTGCGGGACGACGAGAAGGGAACTAAGCTTGGCCAATCAGGCCCTATATACTCTTACTGAAATGAACCACATCACTTACAAATTTCAAGAAAAAATTTTTGAAAGTCAGCACGTATGCGTGGGGCCCTTTCGGAAGAGAACAGGCAAAAATGCTCCCCTCTTTTAATCCTTAGAATAAAATATCAGCCATCCTTCATAAGATGATTTCCTGATGTGCTGTTTTTTATACCCCTTTCCCGTTACGTCATATATCTCGATCTCATATTGGTTCATCACATCAACAGCCTGAGCAGCAGCATCTAACTCCATTGGCACAATATGATTTCATGGCAAGTTCTAACATCTTCCATTACACTTCTGAAAACTAGAAAAAATGTGGCTCTGTGGCGACTGCTGGCTGGTTCATTGAACTTTTTCAAGGAGCATAAACGAAGATGGATAGTCAGCAGGATTGCCTCAAGTATAAGGACATATATCTTATTTAATTGATCTTCCTGGATGGGGCCTCTCAAAGTTCTGACATTCATCAATTTAAATATCATAAGAGATTAAGCAATACCATTGAATTACATAAATATCTTGCTAAACTGCCATTTGTGCTGGATAAATTCAATAATGCATAAGTGAAAATACGATACGATACGAAGAAAGTTGTTCAGCCTTTTCTTAGAATTTTTTATGAAGAACCGAAGACTTATATATGGGCCAAATGCTAAATATTTGTCTTTTTACTTTCAAAGTTGAACAATGAATAAAAAATGCTGCCTCTATATACAGGTGGACGAAATACTCTCTTGTCTATAACTTTTTTCAATGGATCAGAAAAAGGTAAATAATCCCTATAAAACACATGATGAGAACGTAATAAATGACAAAATAAGTTTAACTGTACAAAGAAAATCAGACAAGATCATTGTATTTATAGAGAGAGTCCAGCACCTGTACATATATATCTGGAATTCTAACTAAAGGCAAGCAATACACTGTATATATCTTTGCTGCTGCTGATTGCTTTATATGTTTGCATCATGCAATTTCTTGGAATATGGCCGTCTGGCATACACCATGAATAAAAGACAAAGCATAATATATGTCCATGACGTGATCAGGTGCATTTCAACTTCACTCATCAATTGCTTGATTCATCATTGACTGCGTGGAAGGAATGAGGAAAAACTCGCTCATACGACTCAGTCTCTCCTCTTTGCAGATCATCCACCCAAAAATTGGCGCATATTAACAAAACCATTCTCTCCTTTTCGGTAAAATCTCATCCCCGAAATCATACATCATGCCTTTTCAAAGTTGAAAAATGGATGATTCAACTCGATAACCCACCGAAGTGATTGAAGATCAAATACAGTAATGAGAAAATTTGGTAACATGAATTTTGATATTTGCATGATGCAAGATGATTTAAACCAGCGCTGATGAGACAGCCCATACTTCAATTCGCAATGGCACCATGCAGATGCATGCACTTCCACTTAATAACACGCCATCATTGACCACGCAACAAAAAGATCTGACACGAGTAGATTAATGGCACAAAATGAGGGATAAAATCACCCTGAGAACGGACGCATTTTCTCAATCAGGATTGACTTTAAATATATTTGAACACCTGGCATTGATTTTTGTGCGTTTCTGTTCAAAGAGATCCACATCACAATGCAGAATCTGAGGAAGTTCATCAGATAACACCAGTCTGATATCAGCAAATCTTTTGTAGGGTGCAACAGTTGAGGAACACCCAATCTCCCACATCAGGGATTATTGCATTTTTGGGAAAAGCAAACAAGATATAAAGCTCTGCTTCTGCTCGCTGAATGCACCGACGAATGAACACAAAATGAATTAGACACGAACAAAGGCAATCATCACAGAAACAGTAACCAGATCCACTTTACCCTTGACTCCTCGATTCAACCAACACAAGAAACTTTCCCATTACTCCCCCTGGACTTCGTGTGGATTCACGTCTCCCGGACGGCTCTAAGTCAAAACAGAGAACACAAGTGCGGTGCTCCCTACAGCACTGTCGAGACAATACACCCGTCATGAAAACGAGGAACGCTGAAAACACATAATCACTGATGGACAACAACGTCAGCTTCATCATTGCAACAGACAGTGAGCACGCAATAACATAGGCTTAACAACGGAGAGGAGGAAAACAGCGGCGTGAATATTACAGCATCTGCAGCACGGAGTAAGCGCATCCACAGGTCTACCTACGGACCCCAGGCAGCATGCCACGAAGATCAATCTATAGGAAATGAGGGAAAAGATTGATCATGGAGAAAAGATTCAACAACCCCAAACCCGGTATCATCTTCGAACCTGAGCTATAACCCGAAGGTTCCCAGCAAGGAGAATATCAAGACGGAACCGACCACAACGCCGCATGCCAGCATCATCAGCTTTTTCTGTCAAACGCAAGAAGTAAATACGTACATTACAGTATCTCAGTGCCCCAGCGAAATCAGAAGAATTGGATGGGAAAAGCTCACTTTGCGGGCTTTATCCTGGTAGGCTTTGGCTTTACGCATATCCTCTGTGGCACGCGCAACATAATCCTTCGCATGTTCCACATGGTATTCGATTCGATCGATCATCTCTCCCTGATTCTCAATGAGCATCGCCATGTCCATGAACATGTCGTGAAGTTCTCGGATGGAGGTCTCGAGCCTCATCAGATCCTCATGACGCGATTCGATCTCCTGCAGCATCTCTTTGTTTATCTTCGCATCCACGATGATCTACATAAAAAATATGTTCATGCAGCACATCTCAGCAGAATGGGAGGCTAATGCCGAATCTCACATCACTGTTATAACCAGACGTGGTACCGTTGTGTATGAGCTTATCCACTTCTTCATCCGTCACCTCCTTCCCAGCTGTCACGGCGTAATAATGGTATCATTAATATGTTAGAAAACCGCGCTCTAAATTTTATACAACGCACTGTCATTCAATTGGTCCTTCAACCGCTTCTTCGCCCGGTCAGAGTAATCATTGAGAGCCGCGTTGTAGTCATTCATGACGTCCACGAACTTACGGAACAACATGGAATGCTGAGATTTTTTGATCCGCAAATCCGCAGAGCCGTTGTCCACCCGCTCGTCATCTTCAATCTTCCGCTCTATGGCTTTCAACTTCATTCGAATCTTGTTGCAGGTGCGCTTGATTTCCTGCATAATGTCCTCCCGTTCAGCACGTTTCTCTGGGGTAGAACAGGAATTTTCAGCACCAACTCAACCACATGGAGCACATCCAACTCGTGCCACTCAAGATATCAGCATAGAAGAAGATTCAGGAGCTTGCCTCGAGAAAACTCCACTTTTTCAATTGGGATCGAACAACCATCCTCCAGACGGCATCAATCAATACAATTACTTGCACAGACATGCAACGGTGATGAGTAAAAAAGTACTGTATGTGTGCTAATTGGTTTTTTTTTTCTGGGTGTGCCAAGATAGGTTTTCTAAAAACTGCTCACTTTTCCAGGGCATTCGAAGTTTCAATACATTAGATTCTAAATCAAATTGAATGAAATAGGCTGGCAAATAAGGACACTAGAAATGCAAGGGCCGGTTCTCCCCGTCTCAGGAGAAAAAAGTGCGACATTCAATTTTCATTGTTTTTGTAACGTGGTCGGAACTGTTGCACGTTTATCGAAGCTTGAACATGATTTTCCACAATACTTGGATCCTGCTGATGGGATAAATGAAGGTTGAGACACGCAACAGAACCACACGTACCACTTCCTCCCGTCATACGTTCTCATCATGAAACAGTAATTCACACGCATAAGTTAATGGATCATAACACCAGTTTTGATGTACAGTACTACACATCGAGAGCATCTGTAACTCTGCCAAAAGAGGATTCAAAGCCATGCATGGAATAAAAACGGAAAAACCTCACTTCATGATTGAAAGAGCAGATGTTTCAGCAAACCTTACAAAACTCGGAAGATAAAATCACTTCTAGACTCGTAGCGCTTCCTCATGTTTCACCAGTGAATGAAAATCATTCTTCTGATCCTCAACAGCAAAATGTACCGGACTGCAGTTACCGAACTTCAATTCAAATCCAGCGTACACACTGAAAAATCCCTTTTTCCCGTATTCTGCAAAAGCGGACTCAGTTTCCATGGATACTTTTCCCCTTTTTGGCATATTTATCAATTACCAAAATTGCAATACCTTGCATCGTATTGTACATGGTTGAACTTCCGAAAATGTGAAAGAATTTTCTAAAGCAGGAAACCATAAAGCTTTTCATTTCAGAAAGAAAATAAATGCACGGTATTTGTTGAAATTGAAGTTTCTTAACATGGAACAACCAAAACAACAACAGAATAATGATCAGCATGCATTCAATAAAATCCTGGGTACCCCCGCAAAATGCGATTCATTCCTTAACATATTAAAGCTGAAAGCGTAGAAGTCAGCAGCTCTTACATGCCATACAGTCTAACATCAAACGTAACTAGAGATAAGGATGGTCAAAAAAAGGAAAAAACAAAAAAACAAAATATCAAAGTTTGAGCCCACTTTCTGCTTCGAAAGGCGAAGTAAGGAGATCGGAGTGAATCTTCTTGATGCGATCAACTTTTTCCTGTATCCCTTCCACCTGCTCTCGCACCTCTTCAACCTCCTGGAAGAACTCGCTCATGTATCCTTCCGGGATTTCCACGGCAAACGGCTCAGCCTCATCATCATCATCGCCCTGGGCCTGCTCGGGACATGATATAATGGGATGACATGAAACGATCAACAAACAGAAACCAGTCACGGGAAGTTCAACACAAATGAACTCGTCAACTCACAGCTATCAAAGCCGCCAATCTATCCTTCGTCATGGTTCCACTCGCAGTTTCGCACAATCAGATCTTGTTTTTTATTCCTCTGTACTGTTTATTCTTGACGCAGAACAAGTGAAATCCGATCAACAATTCATCTTCGGACCGGCCCGATGGCAATGATGTTACTATGCACCAGAACACCATATCTCGCGTTCCCAACGCAGGCCATTACTGTACACTGTCAACCAACACGCAACTCAAACCAGTGCCAGTTAAAAGAAAACAATAGGAACACCAGCCAGGATGACGATTCTGGCAGAGGATGTTGCAGTTGTCGCCGCAATTCCCTCCTGAAAAACCCGGAACAAAATTAGTTACTTTTCAATCATTCTCACGACTAATCGTCACAGATTTCTGCAAAAAAAAAAAAAAACCATCTCCCTTCACTGAAAAGCATGTTTTAAAATATACGCACATACAATAATAATATACACAGATGTATGTGTTTATGCACGGATTCGCTAATGCAAAGGGACACCAGTCAGGAAATGCAGATGAAGAGGAAAAGGAATGAAAGTGGTAGAGATAAACACAGCAAATCCTTCTCCTGTTACCCAAAAACATATTAAGGAGCCACCACCACGACTGACGAATGAGTGAAGGAGGGAAGGGTTTCGGGGAAGGGGCCCAGGAAGGAACGCTTCCACAAAGCACAGCTCACACTCGCATTGGCTTTCTGAAACACGAAACAAAATCGCAATAGGAGGTCATGTGTGAGGAACACATCAGGACCATCGGAACACCAAAAACGTCACACTTTAATATCTACCTACTAATCCAACTTTCACGAACTAGCTCAGCTGCTACTGCAACCCCAATACGGTCAACACCAACACGGCTACCAGCAAAACCACCAGACACACAATCATAGCACACAACTGCATAAACCAAATCCCAAGAAAGATACACGAAGAAAAACTTAGAAAGGAAAACAAATGCAAGACAATGCAGCTTCTAAGCAACAACTTGAATACTCGTTATGCATCCACTACACTGCTTCACAGAAGATACAGTGTGGAAGTTGTTGCACAAATTAGCTACACATGTAATCACACAGGAAACGCTGCTGTGCACCAGTTATGTGTTAACACTTCGGGCATATCTGCAACCCTGCAGATAGGCACCAAAAGCACACAGAAAATATACCTAACTCAACCCTGTGCACCAAATGCAACCCCGGAATAATGCCAGCAAACTTCTACCTACACCAGTGCACACTTGTAACCCCGGAGTATCCTGTATATGCACCATCTGTGACCCCAGTTCTGTGACTACAGAGAGAATACCTCCCCACCCGGGCAGTAAAATAATCGAATTATTCGTGTGGTGCAAGGTATACCTTACAGCGCCGCGATAGTAAATCATGCTCAGCACGCTGCATCCGCCTAACGCCCGAGTTGGTTGCATCCTCAGCTGCATGCACATGGGTTTCGATGTCCTTCACCATATTCCCCTACACGGACACAGAGAATCACAATCGCAACGAGGCATGCAGCTACAACATAAGAAAACGTGCATATCGTCAAAAGATCACTCAACAAACCTGAAGTTCCACGGTTGCCGCCATGTCGAGGAAAATATCATTTAATTCTGTCAACTGCTGCTCCAGCCGTACAAAATGTTCCAGATTTTCTGTTTCGTCCTTTTCATCAAGAGACAAACATTCGAACGTTTCCCCCTACAGCAAAGCCGTTGCTTATATCCCAGGAGTTTCACATTAAAACATCTCTTGCGCTAACTTTTTCGGTGTATGCACACGCACTGTTCAGCCCTGCAGAAATGATTTCCTCCAACTCTTCATCTGTCCGCTCCCTGCCAACTGAAATAATGAAATAGAGATTGAACCAATAATGAGACGGATATGCAAGCATACAAACGCATCTTTCAGGGTGCCAAACGCATGCAAAACTTTTTGGTTCTTCCCGTTTTACCCCACATTCAATATGAGAGGGGAAACTTTCATGGCACTGGTTCAATTCACACTTTTAGAAATGAAACCCCCACATACGGACACCTCAACCTTTGGATAATTTTACATAGAGACACTTATTTTCTAATGAAAAATGTAAAAAAAAGGCCTGACATGAGGACACTGACTCAACATAGGGACATTTTGTGATAAAATTGCAAAAACATTTCAGGCCAAATTACAATAAACAGATATTTCCACCCTAAAATTTATGTAAGAAAGTTTCTTGGGCATTTTTCTCACAAATTTACCATCCATTTAGATAATTAAAAAAAATTACCTCCAGCATAGAGGGACTTCCTTCTCTCTTTGTCATTGGATGTTATTTTTCACAGAGAATGCCAACATTTCTAGGTACTCTACAGAGGTATCAGAATTCAATTGCCCAAATGCCCATATTGTGTTGAAGTGTATTGATTGGGATCAGTTTAAATTGGGAGACAATTTTTATTTTCATGGAATTATTTTGAGTATTTTGTCTTTAAAACACCAATTAAAAATTATACTATGTAAGTCTAAGGGAAAATGAGACTCGACTTAGGGACACTCTTGATGCACCAATTACATCCGCATCTTGGGGTCTCACTGTAAATTAGCCACAATTTACTAACACATCATTCCTCTTCTATAGCCTAATAAGTGATTCCTTTCACGTCTTCACTCTTCATCATCATACAGGCCTTTACCCACTTAAAACATACTGATGCTCTATTTAGATTTTACATTTTCCTGATTGTCCAGTTTTTTTCAGAACTTTTAAAAAGCAATTTTGATGGTAAAAGAGTACCAAAAGAGCACTGCAACTCGAGTAGTTCTCTTGATTTTCCGATGAGATCGCCTAGAATTCTAGGTTACTGCAGTCCACATGTACGCGGTACCCATTGCGGAAGTAATTCGTCCTCCACATACGCAATGCAAAAATTGGGTCATTAAGCTGCCACTCGGACCGACTTTAGAAGTTCAGCTCAGAGGATTCGGCCTATCGAGTAAATAGGACCAAAAAGATATTTGAAGGGGAGGAAAATGAAAGAGGAATTAAAGAAGGCGAAGACTACGATTCAGTACATATCTGCGGGAAAAAACGTTCGCAAGAAAATTTTAAATTCAAAAAACCGAAGAAGTCGCTCAAAAACTGACCGTGCAAATATTGGTGTCTCAGCCTTGCCTTACAACGATTCACAAAGGCTTCATCTTCCTCATGACACGCCCTGATGGCAAGCTTCAGACGCCTCCCTTCTGCTGCGATCAAGAAACGGCGAAGACGGTTGGGGCCCGACTCACAGCTCGTTAGTTGGGCAAGTTGTCCCTTGGCATTCAATGCCCTGAGCTTTACTTCAGCTACTGCTTTGTTACGCTGTTCCTGAATTTGAGTCGCATCCAGTGGAGTTGCTAAAGCCTTGTTATTCAATCTCTGCAATACAAGCAACGCCAGTTCCAAATCCCGCACAGCTGCACGAACACAGTCCACCTGAACAGTGCAGACATTTCAGAACCCACACACGCAATTGCAACAAAATGAAAACAAAAAGCGATCTTCGGAAAGCAGAGATCGAGAATAACCTGTCTGAGGAAATTCCATAATGCTCGGTCACGAGGCAATGAACTCCTTCGCCCATTGATATCCTCTTGGTTTCCACAGCGCGCACGTAACGAACCCAACCGATCTCGGATCAACATAGCGAAGAATCACAGCTTAAGACCAACGGAACGGGAAATTCACACTTTTTTGCGGAAGAATTTCTGAAAAATAGGTCAGAACTTCAAGTAACTTCATAGTATTTTGTCCCCTTAAAATTAGGATGGCACTCCGTATGAAATTCCGAGAAAGGAAGAATTATCGCAGGGAATGAAAAAAGTCTAAAACCCTTGATCAGGACATGATTGAATGCGCCACAGTATACCCTGCACGGTTGAAAATTAACTGTAAATCTATTCAAATCCTGCATGGAAGAGACCGCTCCCCCTTTCGGTACTTTTCTTTCGATCCTTCTTGCAAGTCATTCTTCACGCATTGTCGAACTCACGCATTCTTTCAGTCCCGAGGTACTCGAAAATAAGTTATACGTAGGCTTGATGCCTCTCATCTTTCAACTACGGGGTCAAATGTAAGAATGCACCTCAGTACCTCTCATGGTCGCTCACGGTATTCACCTCTCATTGATTGGACTTATAAAGATCCGCGCCTAACCTTGCCTCGCTTGTGCTTTCAGGTCCAGGCACGTATTCGTCACAGTTGTTACCGAAGTTGTGATACGCTGAAGGATGCATGTTCACTCAATGCATCAGTCACAGGTGAACACGAAGAATACATGAAGCAGACGTGGTGCACAGACAGTTCTACCAACATAATGAGCCCAATTCAAATTTATCGCCAGCATGTTTAATACACAGCTTGAAGCTTCAGTCATTCCGGCATCAACAACACCTAATAATAATTTTGCAGAGTTTGCCCTGACACCATGTACTTCAGTAACCTCCCAATGGTGCACACTGGGGATATGCAGGCAATATACTGTACTGTACACACGGAATTCAACATACAGTAGTGACCCTTGCTGTGCCCCAGAGTGTTTCTTTTTCACATGTATATCCCAAATGAGCACCAGTAGTATGCGATACTAGTGTACATTATTTTAAAAGGCTCAGCCAGCATTATATATATATATTGTATGTACTGTACATATAAATGAAAGATTGATTACAATATGAAGCATTGTGTCAGCAAACAGTAGACATTTGTGAGGAAGTTATATCCTTCAACTTAGATAGAGCTGCCGTGATGGAGAGTTATAGTGGGTGGAAACATTCAAAAGTGATAATAAAAATCACGCAAAAACCTGGCAGCGGTGGGATTCGAACCCACGCCCCCGGAGAGACTGGTGCCTAAAACCAGCGCCTTAGACCACTCGGCCACGCTACCAATGTTAGCGAGAGATGGGTTTTCACGCATTCAAGATATAAAGTAGTAATTTCAAACTCAGTTCTATGGATTTTCACTCAAAATATTATCTGTTTCTGTACTCTCTGATCCAGGAAATTTCAAAGATTTTAAAAATTCAGTACTGAGAAACATTTTACGTTGACAATCGAAACTGCTTGTTAGCAAAGAAATGATTCCATCCCTGATATGTAAAATTTGGATTATATAAAATAGTAGTATTTTTATGAAAAACCTGCATGATGGTGCCATTTGTTGGTTCACATTAATTATTATTGTTTCGCATCTTGGGCAAGCCAGTCCATGGTATTCTTCCACAATGAACATACATTATACTGTATAATACCATTCTTTTTATCATGCAGCACTATACTGGATGAGCAGCATGATATAGAGTTTAGACGACATATGCTACATATATGTGCATGGTGGTCACACAGCACATCTAGCTAGCAGACAGAGAATTTGTCTATATCTCAGCGGAAGGTTGCAAAAGATAATATATGATTTATTATTAATAAAATGCATGTCAAAATAGGGCACAGATATAGCTATACATTTATTCAGTTTGTATTGCTGACATATTTATTTATTGAAATCACTGGCACAGAAATATCTCGAGCATCCTTTTCCCTATTATTATTACACATTATACCCGAAGTTTTTTCACTATACCCTTGATTTATTGCCAGTTTGCCACCCTTGCTTATACAGTATATATAGTGCCAAAAAATGTCCTGCTGGGATGGATGGTGGCACTAATAAATTAGAAGTTAACTGTATACACTGCATGTGTTAATTCATTTTAGAAATATTGATTAAATGTCAAAGGAGGATAACTGCTGGCCAACACACAGGAGCAATTTCCTTTTCAAAATTCGAGCCCAGAAGGCAAAAGGCATATATACCCCGTGTGTGCTGTTCTGAATACAGTATATGTATACTGTACTATAGTAAGCCGTGAACCTTTCTTGAAAAGACTAAAATGAAGTGGTTCTTTATATTGTATAAATGAAATGGAAACATGATCAAAACGCTTATACAAGAATACGTCTTTTGCAAAACAAATTATGTTTGATTTGAATATGTTGAGTTCGTCCCTGCAGCCTAAGAACACGATACATTTTTCGCTTGAAAAAAGTTTTACTACTGTATATATGATGCCTCCATCCAACCATGTGGATGAGCTACAACTTTTGTTTGAACATATCACAATGTGTAAGGAATTATACTGACGCCAACATTGCAGTTTTTGCCTTTTTACATGCACTTTTGGTGAAAAATTCATTTATTTTTGCAGGAGCCATTAATAATGGGGAAAAATCCAGAATTACGGACTTCGAGTTGTAAAATGGGTGTCTTTTCGTATATCAGCTCTGTAATTTGAGTCTGTCGAACGCACAGAAATTTTATTTCACAAAAACAATAAACAGAGACATTCAAAGTTCAGAGGCGGAAAAGGAAGGAAGGAACTCATTCAGCTGAGTTTGGAATTGATTGTAATAAGCAGTCAGCCTGCTGGATCCTTGCGGGAAAATGGTCTTGAATGTTGTACCAACTATGCACAAACAACACTGAATATCGTACGAGGCGCAGGCTGGAATTTGCACCAGAAATACGTCCTTGAATGTGGTGGAACACGGGAAATTGCATCGTTTCTCCGGAAACTCAAACGGCAAATTACCCCGGGCTTGCCTGCTGTTGCTGGTGGTGGTCATTCTGCAGTAAAAGGGAGGAAAAAAAACCGTTGTATCATAACTTGAAACGATGCCGAGCATGTGAAAACAAACCAACCGCTGTTGTTCCAACAAGAAGGCGCAGGACATGATGCTTTCGAAGTTCCGGATGAAATCACCCCCGGAAGCTTCCATTGCTAATCGCAGCGTGTTTTGGCACTCGGAAGACGGGTTATTGGACGAGAAACCCAATGGTATCACGCACAATAGCAATAAGGCACTAATCACTGCTACTCGCGGGAAATCCATGACTAAATACCTCTTGATGATTCAAAAAAAAAAAAAAATTTAGTAGATTAAAAAATTAATCTAAAAAACAATTGGGTTTCTCGTCCAATAACCCGTCTTCCGAGTGCCAAAACACGCTGCGATTAGCAATGGAAGCTTCCGGGGGTGATTTCATCCGGAACTTCGAAAGCATCATGTCCTGCGCCTTCTTGTTGGGAAGTGAGTGAAATTTGAGTTGCAAAATTTGATCCGGACAAACAAGCGGACAAGAAAGCAAGTTAATAAAAACGTGTTAAAATAAAGGAATCCTGTGAAGCAAGTGCAAATACTTAAAAAATCAACGGATGCTGGTTTTCAAAACGGATGATTCCTGGCAACTTTTCATTCCCGAACGACTTTTTTGGGGAAATGTTGGGTAAATTGTATCTTAACTGGCAGTTGTGCTGAACAATTTCAAGAATTGAGATAGACCTTGCCAACCACTACCATAGCCACTCAAATATGAAAACCCCTTGGCTTGATAAATCAGGGTGTGGCATATACATTTGACGGCTTTACATATATTTTTGTTCCGCGCCTTATATTTGATGATGCATTACAGTACCATATTTACTCAAGCACCACACTGACCCTTTGAGTAAGATGCACACCCTGAAATGTTGGCAGAGCAAAGTATCCTTGCAGAAAGCATGCACACCCCAATGTTTGGCAATGATCAATAAATCAATTGTTAAAATCCATAAAGATACAAATTTACCCCCTGTATATAGTTGCTGTTTCCTTTCTGTCCTGTGTGTGATGCGGAACTGTCTTTTTTTTCTCACTGGAAAATTTTTGTCTGATCAAAAATCACAAAAACTCAGTACCAGTGCTGAGTACAATAAGAGAAGTATATCCTGATGTCATGAACCTTAATGTTAGTCCTATGATGAGAATGCAGAAAAAAGCCACCCAGAGACATTTTTTAACCAACATTTTTGCTGGTAGAAAAAAAAAAAATCGGACTGACTTCTCGTCCTTTGCTGCTCAGTCCAATTTCTTTTGTGTTTTTGTCTCTTTGGCACACAGTTTTTCAAATATGCACCAATTTCTCTGCATCAAAAAGTTAAAAAGTTTCCTTTTTGAATCGAGAAAAGTTTGAGCTATAAAACAAGTCAAATAGTAACCAAGTAAATTGTTTGTCAAAAGGTTTAAATGAGTTTATATAAAGTTACTCTTGCAGCTTTACAAAAATTGATGCTGAAATTTGAGTAGCATATGCACCAATTGAAAAAATGTGTACCTGTATTAAGAGTAGAACAGGCACTGAATTTTTTTTTGCATAGATATCTAGAAAAAAAATTGTGAGTTCGCTTCTGAGTATTGTTACAGTAGATTCCTCGGTTTAAACACAGTCCT
The DNA here is from genome assembly GCA_905338405.1 of Notodromas monacha. Lineage (NCBI taxonomy): Eukaryota > Metazoa > Arthropoda > Ostracoda > Podocopida > Cyprididae > Notodromas > Notodromas monacha. The sequence goes on from CAJPEX010000872.1 coordinate 24,793, forward strand.
AAAAAAATTGAATCTTGAAATCAAAAGCCTGCAAATCTCCAGCATTTTGTGTTTTGTATCTGTATAGTCAACAGAACGGATTCCTCATTTCTATCAGAAATGTTCGAGGAGATAAAGCTGGTAAATGGATCAGGAGTAGAATCAAATAATGGGCTCCTTCAAATTTTACGAATTTCATGGAAATGAAAGTGAGCTTCTAAATTTTCTAGTAATAATATTTTTTTCATTTTCAGGGCAAAAAAATAAGGATGGATCTTATGATCGATGATTTCTTACATTGAAGACTAAATGGAAATACCGTGGCTCGCAATTTTTCACTTGAAAAAAAGTAACTGTCGTATATACAGTACCTCAAAAGGAACCCATACACGATAATGATTTTGTGGTTGCCGAGCCAGATGTGATTGAGAAACAATAAATCGCAGCACGATTTACTCGTGTTTTTCGACACTGGTGAGGAAAAACTTGTCATTTGATTAAACTTCGAAGGAACGAAAATTCAATATTTCGTTAATCAAAAAGCAACAGTGATGATATATTGAAGCGAGTGTTTAAAATGACGCAGACTGCGACGAGAACTTCGCCGCAGCTCGGTCACGCGAATTGTGCATGGCTGAGCTCTCGGTGTCAGTCCCCCGCAATATTCTTCGCTTTCCAAATTTTGTTTTCTCTACATCTTGAAATCCTTTGTTTTCATTTCTGTTTTTCACAGTGAACATCGGCGGCGGCTTGACTTCGCGTCTGTCTCTTTTCACGTGAACAGAGACATGAACAGTTCATGTGCGAAGGCGGAGAAATCGCAGCCAATGCCGTTTCAAGTTCGCTTACAGCAACGTCGATGCGGAGTACAGCAGTATTTCACCGAACTTGTGAGACTTGGTAGTTGAAATGATTGACTGAGATTTTGAATACAGAACTAACTGATGGTGGAAAGCATTTTCTACTCTTTTTTTCTCGTCCAATTTGATCTTGATGCGTAATCCATACTGAGAAAATTCTGATGATATATGTACATGCCCTTACTTACGCAATTATTATCAACCGCGCGCGAGTACTGAAGTACAGTAAATTACAGTACTGTACTATATATAATGAGTACCACACTGTCACTCCCATCACATGAAATTTGTTGGCTGAAAATAATTTTTCCCAAATAATAATTTGTTCTTATAAAATTAAATACTGTACAGTAAAAATTATATAGATAAAAATTATAAATTAAATAAAAGAAAAAGAAGCATTTGAACCAGGATTTGAGCCAAGATGGATTTTCCATACAGTTTCCACCTCATAAGGGCTAAGTGTAACTTTTGACTTACACCACTATGGTTTCATGATTTTTTAAATAAAAAAAAAATGTATGCCCAAATACCCCAAGAACTCTGCTTTTATGCCTCAGTTTTCCAGGAAAAAGGTGTACAGGGAACTTGCATAAATACATAATTGAAGTTTAAAGTTTTAATATTGAAAAAGTGCAAATGAATTGATGGATTTCTAAAGTGGAATCTTGTTACAACAAATATCATCATAACAAATTATTTACTAATTAATTTTGGCCCTGTCCAATATCAACAATGTTATTTTTGTTTCAATTTAACAAGGTTTTTTTATGTAACCAAGCTTTTTTTAAACCATTTGAAGGTGGCAGGTTGATTTTAATCCATTGAAGCAGAGATGAGATATTTTTGCAAACTGACACAGGGTATATGACCAAAGGTAACTGCTGGAATGCAGTGTTGGCTGGGTATAGCCCAAGTCCAGAAAAATCTGGGAAAGGTGAATAAAGTAAGTTTTTGGAACCCCTCAAAACTAACCCTATGACAGGAATGCTAAAAATGCCAGCAATCCATGAATAATTTATTCAGCAACAGTTTTCATAGTACAGATTTTTTTTAAATCTGGACTTTTCCAGAATTTAGCTCTCCTGATCAGATTACATTTTTATTTTTAGCGTTTCATGGTAACAAATTCTGAAAATATTTTTTGGCTCTGCATTGGAGGGATTAAAGTCCCAACTGCTTTTTTTCTGACAAAATTCTACAATAACATTTTCTACATCAAAAATGTAAACATAATTTAAAAATGTGTTCCATGTGTCACTTTTGCTTATTTTTTGATTGATATGCAGGTGGTGCCCTACAATTTCACCCTAATCTGTTGCCAGGTAAGGGTAAAATTGTGAATTGGTCAAATTGCGAGACAATGTCAAATTTGATGTTTTCTACAACAAATTTGATGCTTTGAGTCTCTTTGCAGGTTGAATTTCCATGTACCACCTGTACAAGCTTTATTTCCAAATTTTCAGCACTTGCAAAGTTCAAAATTTTTCTCCTTGCCACAAAAGAAAATACTGTACATCACAGTACATACAATGTACAAATAATGAATTGCCATTCTCATTTTTTTGGATGACAAAAATCACACCACAAGGCAATTACTGAGCGCAAATCAAAGCACACAGTGTTCAACCTGTTCCCAGATAATTGTTAATTAATTGACCAATTTAGAAAGAATCTTTGAGGAGAAATAATATGAAGGTAACACTTTTCCTGTTCACCTTAGATTTGGGATAGCACCTTATTTGTATTTAGTTGCAAGAATTTGAAGTCTTCTATGAGTTCAATTCTGATAATGTGGAATAATTGGCACAAGACTCCTCATGTAAAAACTTTTGTAATGCAGATTTCCTCCCCTTCCAAGTAAAGTACTTTTTTATGTTGGGGACATACAGTACCTGATGCAAGGGTACATCATGTACCATCACTCTGGAATGTGGAGGAGGCCGAGGAGCAATATATGTGAGGAAGTTCTGCTCTGGGGAAACAGAGGTGAAAAAGTTGCCAGCTCAGCAGAAACTGGCTTCAGTCACCATACAACCATCAACAATCCAGTGCAGCTAATCCGAATAGGGAGGGCAACCCAAAGAAATGCGGTCCATCGTCCCACTCCTATTTCTGCTCCCAGCAGCCGTGGTTGCACAAACCCCCAAAACGTGTCCCAACCCTTTCTCCTGTGTATACAGCCACGAATGTCAGAAGCCGTGTCCACCGGGGTTTCACCATCAGCCACATGCGGGATGTTATCAAATTCTCAGCCCGCTTCAGTGCAATGCAGCCGGGGGTCTCGTGGCCACGTTGGAAACCCACAAAGAGTTTGCCTACATGGCCGCCATGCTGGTTCGAGCGTCGCAGCAGAACATCAGTGAAATCTTGGTCGGTTCTGATAAGGAAACCTCTGCGTCCTGGTGTGTCAGCACAGCAGCTGACAGACCTCCCAGCGTGAAGCCCTGCGACAAGGACTCCAAGAACGGGTTGTGCAAAATTTCTTTCGGCGAAGCCCATTGTGATGCCGTGGGCACCGAGTGTTGCTTTGAGGTCAAACGTCCTACTACGACCACCAGCAGGTACAGTCAGACCTTATTAACCCTTCAGCAGCGGTGCCCAGATATTTTGCAGCAATTGCTCATCACCAGAGTGCACTTTAAAATTTAAGAAATATTGCACTGGCAAACATAGTCTAAGTTGGGAACTACTATTTTTACTTTATTACAATGTGCATCCTTTTCATCAAAATTAAGAGAGAGAAAGGGGGTGCGAGTCATAGATGGGTATACATTTTTGAAAGTGGTAAAAATTTAGGTATGCATTATATTTGATTCTAATAGAAAATTTTGGACAAATGTTAATAGAAAAACTCACTGTAATCTAAAAATACTTGAAATTTAGTTAAGTTCAGGATCAAATCAAGTCTAAATCCAAATTTGGGTGCTATGATTTTTGAAAACATGCAGTTTAAAGTCACAAAAAATGGGGCATGTGTTACTTGGAATGAATGAATGAACAGAACACTTTATTTGCCAATTTTCAGCATTCACAAGGCACAACCAAGACTCCCTCATCCAAACCCCCTCCCCACCCAACCCAAATCCCCTCAAAGAGATTCAATCACTTCAAAGCAGGAAACAAAGCACAAATTGATGACAAAAATAAAAAAAGAACACACTCCACAAAATAAAGCTGGACATCTGACATGTTTGCATACAGCCACTCATTTCCTGACATTGAAAACAAATTAGCAGTATAAGTTTATCTAAAGCACAAGGTCTTCAGCTTGCTTCTGTATGAGATTTAGTTGAATGAACAATTTAGAGAGAATCTTTAATGAGAAATCATATAAGGCCAACAGCAGTTTATCTTGATCCTTTAAGATTTCAGAAAGTGTCTCTTCATTGAATTTCAGTACTTTTAAATCTTTCTTCTGATTTCTTCTTACTTGGAGAAGTTTATAAAACTTTTTGACTGAAAACCCCTGATGCGCACCTTACTTGAGGGCACATTATTCTCAAGTAAATAAAGCACTTGTAAACATTTTCTGTCTGTCCATAAAAGGTGTTAGAGAGCCTAAAAATACATCCTTGATGCTATTTTTTAGCCTTCAGCCATTGGATAAAATTGGTGGGTCTGCTGGACATTGCCAAATTTCCTCTCTTGGCTTATCCAAATATTTCCAAGCTCAGACTACTCTTCTCAGGTTCTCTTTTGGTGACAATTGATCAAATTAAAACTTACTAGCCTGTAAAAAAAATCCCTGCCACTGTAGTGCCACAGAGAAGACCCTCTGCTATTTCTGAAGGATTGACTGGAAATTTCGTGTGCTAAAAATCTCGCTGACTAAAAATTTTCATCTATCCGCTTGAAACCAATGCAATCTGAACCTTGTCTCATCAAAAGAATGAGGACAATTAACAAACAGAAGAATGATTTTGGAAAGGATGTGAGCTACTGTATACTTGGACATACAAAATATTGGCTTGGGGTGCTGCATATTGTGCTGTCTCAATTATACAAAACAATTCAGCACTTGTCCTGGTTTATGTAGAAGAAATTTTAGTTCTGACAGCCAATATTTCCAGCACAAATATGTCATTCCCAAAATTGCAGCAAACATGTTTTGCTCTATCAGTGTCCCAACTTGAAACTTATCTTAGTCAAGTTTTGCTATTGGTGCCTTATTTGAATTTTACCTAAAGGAGCCAGACTATATTCAATCATTGACACATACATTTTGTGCGCCCACATTTGAATGCCAAAAAATCTTTCAGACGAGGGACTCCAGAATGCGAAATTTGCTGGCACAGAAATGCGACACTTTCTCAAGAGCTCTTACACCAGGGATGGACATGTGCAGAACAGAAGTTTGTCAAGGCTGTGAATGTCCTGGAAAGGGGCCTGACACCTCCAGAAGCATTCAACCTGATAACAAAAACAATTTGTCCCCCAAACACCTCTGCCTTGTGCTCCCTCATCAGAATCAGTTCCCAAACTCAGCATGTGCTCTTGGCAGACACCCTGAAGGGAGCTTTCAAAATCAACCCATTGTCAAACTCACTAACCCTAGCTTCCCATTATTCCAAGCAATTTGATCCATTCAAAGAGGACCTAAAGCTGATGTGTAAAGGTGCAAGTTGTGAGGAAGTTACCCTAGAAATCCAACCTCTGAATTCAAAGTCCAAACTCTTGGTTGCTGAGAGTCACTGCGAATCTTTTAATTCCATGGAGAACAATGTTATCCCAAAGCAGGCCCCTGCTGGTGTGGCACCAGCTCAATCAGAACCATGGAAACCCCCAGCAGAGCCCAGGATTTCAAACCAGGATCCCTTCAGATATGAGCCACCCACTCAGATCCCAAGACCCCCACCACAAGAGCAAGATTTTGATTCCATGGAGTCCAGCATGCCAAAATCATTGAACATGATTCCAAATGAGGAAGAAAAAAGACCTCAAATTGCCAAGCCTTTGGTGAAGCAGAAGGCAAGAAAATTGAAGACAAAAGTCAAGAAGATGAAGAAGACCAAGAGTAACAGCAACCAAAGAGACCTAACAAACCCTAAAATAATCCCCACTATGGGCCGCAATGTGGACCATGTGGAAAAGCTTTTAGACTTTCCAAGAAATCAACAACCAGCAGCAGACCCTCTTTTCAGGCCCCCAGGAATCTGGGGCCCTCCTCCTCAATTCAAACCACAAGCCCAGAGACCAGCTGTTTGTGGTGTTTCTGTTTCTCCTGAGGCCACTCAGTCAAAAAGGGACATTTGGGCTAGGTTTGGAAGGGATGATGGTTTAGACTCTGAGGATGGTGAGACTGACTGCAACAGGTTTCAAGCCAATCCTGAACTCTTCCCATGGCACATGTCCATTTACTATGTTGCCAGCAATGGAAGTCGCATGTTCATGTGCTCAGGGATCCACATTGGTGGGGACCAACACCACCATCACCACATGCTGGCCACTGCTGAGTGTGCTGAAAGGATCCCACCTGGGCATGTGTCCAACATCAAGGCGCTACCAGGGATCCACTCAGAGGGTGAAATCACACCATCAACTCTAGTGCAAAAGGGTCTCACTTTGATTGATGTTCACACTCACTATGCATTTGACAGCAATGCTGCCATCTTCACATTTGCCACGCACCACCATAGGCACCAAAGGCAACCCCCAGCCAGTGCTGACCCAACCATGGACTTTGCCCCAATTTGTCTTCCTCCACCTGGGGACTTCTTTTGGTCGCCTTGTTACATCATGGGATGGTCTACCTCTGAATCTGGGAACAAACTGATCAAGCTAGATGTCAACGTGGCCTTCAGCAAGAAGTGCAAGCATCACAACATGGATACTAAGATTTGCATTGAGTTCAATGCAGAATCAGACACCTGCTTGCATGACATGTCTCCGGTGTTGGTCTGTCAAAGGACGGTGAGTGAACTTGTTGTCGTTATATGGATGACATCTTGATTGAGTTTTGTCTTTTTCAACAAAGGTTCATCAGCAGCAATGGCGTCATCCAAACCGTATTGCTCCTGTCCGAAGACAAGAGGATATTCAGAAACGTTTGATAAATGACGTAAAAATGCAGGGGTGAGCTCAAGTATGTAGAGACCAATACTCAAATTACAGTAAGACAATACTTGTTCGTCATTCATTTTTGCAAAGTGTTCATACAAAAGGCATTGAAGCGTGACCAAATTATAATCGCTCATGTTAAAATTGCTGATGCAGTCATGTGCTTTTCAAAATTTATGGAGTGGGACCTTGGGCAAAAACCCCCTACATCAGCCAATAATATCCCATAAGTTTCTTGAGAAATTAGGTGCTATAGGTTCCTGCGTAAAATGAAATTTTGGTGAAGTAAAATAAATGAACAAAAACAGAGTTGACAAAAAGAATAATAGAACAACAATAAAAGCATATAAGAATAATAGACTCACTATAATTTTGTACTTCCAAATGGGCTGTAAATTACTACATCCTGTCTAAGAAAAATATTATCATCAAAACTGCTAATCTGAATTCTTGCTTGTACAGTGAGACCCCAAGATGTGGACATAATTCATGCATCAAGAGTGTCCCCAAGTCGAAATGTCCCTAAGTTGAGTCTTGTTATTATTAATTGGTTTTTTATGGAAGAAATATTCTTCAGAATTAACTGAAAAAATTAATTTCCACTTGAATTTGAATTGGTGAAAACATTTTCAACTGAATAAGAACATTTGGAGCATTGAATAGTGTATCTCTGTACTGTACAATGAAATTTTGGCATCTACAAAAATAACATTCAAGGGAAAGAAAAGTAGAAGTCCCTTTATGCTGGAGGTAATTTTTTAAAATTAGCTAAATGGCTGGTAATTTGGTGAGAGAAATGCCCAAGAACTTTTCTTACATAAATTTTAGGGTTGGAAATATCTGTTCCTTGTAATTGGGCCTGAAATTTATTTGTAATTTTATCACAAAATGTCCCTATGTTGAGTCAGTGTCCTCATGTTAGGCCTGATTTATTAATTTTTTTCTGGGAAAATTAGTGTCCCTATGTCAAATTGTCTGCAGGTTGTCTGCATGTGGGGGTCTCACGGTATTCCAATTTTACCTTCCCATTTGGGAATATAATGTCAAGCAGTTGCATTTTCAAGTCAACCTTCAATAAGGGACCAGCAAAAAATTCAAGCTAGGGAGATTCTAAGTTAGGAAAACTAGCATGATTTTTGCAGAATGAAAGAAAAAATAATTACGCAGGAGATTGCAATTGGTGATATTATATGCCTTACATTGCTTCTTGAATGAGTTCAAAATAAGATTATGCTGAAGTTGAAGGCAAGAGTTCATTTGCTAACTTGGTCTTTCATTTTCTCTCAAAGCACTTTGAGTTAAATTTACTGTAAATTGATTTTCTCTTTCCTGTGTCAATAAAAATATAATGGAGAGGCTTTCAGAATATTGAGTTATTACAGAGGTATGAGAGGAAAGGCCTTAAAGTTGGGAGATTTTTAATGCATTGTTCCCCAGTGAATTAAGATGGGGACTTGAAAAAAATTAAAATCAGGGAGATATTTGACTTGGGAATGTTTGAGTTATCAAGGTTCAACCATATAATTTTTTTTTAAATTTTCATAATTTTTATCAAAGAACCGTTCGGTGATTTTTTGTTTATTTTATTTTTCACTCGAGAGTCGAGATTCATCCCTCAAACAAAGTTTGGTGATCGAAGAAAAATGGCGGCCAAACACAGGTTTTATGCATCAGCGATGTTTTCTGATCAAGATTTTTGTTGCTCAAGGGCCCCCTGCTGTAGTACATTATTAGTCTGGTCAGTCAAGTCTGCTTTGGCTGTTCATAAAAAAAATTATAATTTTTTTTCATGCATGATAATAACATATGCCTTATCTGCAACTTCCCAGCGGCCCCATCAGACCTCCTCCACCACCTCCACCAATGCCCCCAGCAGGCGTTAAACCTATGCGTACACCATGGGTAAATGACGACGTTTTGAAGATGCTCAATGGTTTACCAATGAACCAGCTTCAAGTTCTTCAGAATCTCATCATCCAGAAGCTGATTACTAAGTTACAGAAGTTTTCCGAAACAGATTCATCCACGAAACAAATCCTTGAAAAAGTTGACAACCTGTTGGCAAATTTTCACAAAACTGACGATGACGTAGATGGAGCTGCAGCTGCTGATGCCGAGCTTGATGACTACGAAGACGCCGACGTTGAAGAAAATGAGCTGAACTATCAGAATAAGCGTTTTGCAACGATTTCGTTGCTGGAGCCTTCTGGGATCCACAAGTTGCTGAAAATACTTTTTGAAACCCCAGGAGCCGAAAAAATTCGCGATGATTTGGAAAACATCATTAATACAATTGAAGACATGGTTCCGGAAGAGAAGGAACTCAAAAAAAGGTTTGCAAAACCTCCAATGCCATTCAAACCCAAGCTGTTCTTCTCAGCACTTCCCAATAGTCACTTTGTCTTAGCCATAGGATCCAGGGTTGGAAGTAGTCAGAAGAAAAAGTGTATCAAGGGAGAGGCCATCTTGATGACAAGAGTAGGCAGCCTTATGGATTTCTTGCTCAGCATTGCTTGAATTGTGGGAGCAAATAAAACCAGTTTACAGAGAACTGTGGAGGAAAATTTATTTGTATCAAATCTTCTTCAGGAATATAGGTCCAAAATTAAAAATGGAGTTGGTAAATGCTGTATTTATAGAGGAACCCAGAAAAGTACACTTGGTAGCATAAGAAGTTGAAAATTAGCCTTTTTGTTGAAGCATTTTTCAACAATTTCAGGCGGCCGAAATTTGTGAGCTTGGGCCTCAATGTGCTGGGTAATTGAACTGATATGACTTCAAAGCAAGGGTGAATTTACATCAGATACTCTACAAGTAGAGGTCCCTGGCATTTTTCCAAAAAATTAGATTTTCTCCCTGCACTCAATAGAGGCTGGCTTCTATATACAGACCCAGCAAATAATTTGGGCGTTTTGAAATGCGTTTTAAACGCATTTCTAGCCAAAAATGCTACGCATTTTGTACCTCTCTATGTTATGCCTACTCGGGATTTTATTTAATGCGTACCTTATAGGTGTTTTGAAACACCCTCTAGTTACAGCTAGGTATTTATCCAGGCATAACTCAAGTTACACCTGGATAGGATTGATTATAATGCAGAAACGCATTTGATATGCATTTTTAAACAGGAAATTGTTACAAAGAAAACCACAAAAAAATATTCTCACCAAGACAGACTGGACTCATTATGCACAATGGACACAATATACACACACACACACACACACACATGCACACACACACACACTGACAGGGAAATAAATGAATAAATTTGACGGGGAGAACCCTAAGTTTGAAGTTTGTTTGTAAGGACTCGGGTTTCAGTATAGTTGACGCGGTGGTATGGAACCATAATAATGACTCCACTATTATTGAGTCATTATTATGGTCCCGTAGTAATACTAGGTATTATGTGCCAGATGGTATTATATGTCTGAAATAAACAGTTTTTGGGATTGTAACAGATAGGCATTTTAAAATGCCTGTCTGTTACAGTCTCAAAAACTGTTCATTACAGCTTTTCCTTCATTGTAGCATGGAGTATTTTGTAACACCAGCCTGTTACTTCCTTTAAAAATTATTCTTTATTTTCAACAGTATTTTTAACATCAAAATTTATATTTTGTGGTTTTGTATAATTGCGACAAACTGATGCAACAAACATAAAAATCTGCAACATTGTGTTTGTTGCATCAGTTTGTTGCACCAGTTTGTTGCAGCACAGATCCAGGGGTCCAGATCTAGATGTGATATTATAAAATACCAAAATCTGTGACTGGCTGCGGTATTACTACCACAGCCAATCATAGAAACTGCAGTATTTTACTTTACTGCAGCGTGGATCCAGACTGCTGGATCCGCGCTGCAATGCTGTGATTGGCTGCGGTAATAATACCGCAGCCAATCACACGCCAGTATAATACGACTGGTTTTATAATGGCAGTAGAAAAAAACTGTAGGGTAGAAAACCCTGTGGTATGCGGGGTTCTCTACCCTACAGTTTTTTTCTACCACCAGTATAAAACCAGTGGTATTATACTGGCGTGTGATTGGCTGCGGTATTATTACCGCGGCCAATCACAGCATTGCAGGGCAGATCCAGCAGTCTGGATCCATGCTGCAGTAAAGTAAAATACCTCAGTTTCTATGATTGGCTGCGGTAGTAATACCGCAGCCAGTCACAGATTTTGGTATTTTATAATACAACATCGCGGATCTGGACCCCTGGATCTGCGCTGCAACAAACTGGTGCAACAAACTGATGCAACAAACACAATGTTGCAGATTTTTATGTTTGTCGCATCAGTTTTTCGCAATTATACAAAACCACAAAATATAAATTTTGATGTTAAAAATACTGTTGAAAATAAAGAATAATTTTTAAAGAATGTAACAGGCTGGTGTTACAAAATACTCATGCTACAACAAAGGAAAAGCTGAAATGAACAGTTTTTGGCTTTGTATCAGACAGGCGTTTTAAAATGCCTGTCTGTTACAATGCTAAAAACTGATTTCTACAGATTTCCCTTGGTTGTAACAGACAGGCATTTTAAAACACCTTTCTGTTACAATGCTAAAAACTGATTATTTCAGATTTTCCCTGGTTGTAACACAGAGTGTTTTAAAACACTCCATGTTACACCCAGGAAAATCTGCTACACTCAAGAAAAGCTCATCAAAAATGTTTAAAGTATAGGTGTAACTACAGAATGCATTAGAAACGCATTCTGAATGCATTTCAGAAAAAACTTTCAGTACAGCAACAAAGAAAAAAAAGAAAGGCGTTTCAGAAGAAGCTGGGCATAACAGTGATGCATAACAAATGCATTTTTTAATGAGTAACTGTTATGCGCAGCAATACCTGTAACAAATTATTTGCTGGGGAGACTGACCAGTATTTACATAAGATACAGTTTAAATGTAAAACATCTTTAATTGAGTCTTATTTTGCATTTGGCTTTTGCATTACATTATTGTAATAATTGATTCAGTTTTGATATGCAGCATGGCCACCCTAGGTATATAAACATTTTTCTATTGACATACCTGATATACAGTATTTGAGACTGCGTGACAATTATTAAATTGTCTGAATATCTTCTGAAACTGACCTTGATTTGATTTTATAAATTTGTTAGAGCATATACAAGAATGGCACACAATAATCCTTCAGCTCATTTTGAAGAGCATATGTGAAGTACATTATATAAGAAATAACAAAAATTGGGTTGGATATTGCCATGAGTCATAAAGCTGAAATTATAATACACTGCTGTAGTCTTGCACAGCTAGACTCTCCCCACAAGGACTTCGTCTACAATGATTATCTTAGTTTAACCAATTTTAGGTTGGTCCCATTAGGGTTTTTCTGTATGTGTACTCCAGGAAATTTTATACCATCATTAGAGTTCTCTATATAGAAGAAAATTCTCTCTACAATGGATTTTCTGGGTCCCCTGAATTTCATTATAGAAAGAGTTCACTATTAGCATTATACAGTGAGACCCTGACATGCGGATGCCTTGACCTGTGGACAATTCAACATAGGGACACTTATTTTCCCAAAAAAACTCAATAAATAAGGCCCAACATGAGGACACTGACTCAACATAAAGACACTTTGTGATAAAATTGCAAATAAATTTCAGGCCAAATTACAAGAAACAGATATTTCCAACCCTAAAATTGATGTAAGAAAAGTTCTTGGGCATTTCTATCACCAAATTACCATCCAGTTAGCTAATTAAAAATNTCTACTTTTTTCACTTGAATGTTATTTTTGTAGATGCCAATATTTCATTGTACAGTACAGAGATGCACTATTCAATGCTCCAAACATTCTTATTGAGTTGAAAATGCATTCACTAATTCAAATTCAAGTGGCAAACAATTTTTTCCAGGGAATTCTGAAGAAAATTCCTTCCACAAAACACCAATTAAAAATTATACAATGTAAGTCTATGGGAAAACAAGACTTGATCGACTTAGGGACATTTCAACTTGGGGACACTCTTGATGCACCAATTATGTCCGCATCTTGGGGTCTCACTGTACAATCATGCTTCAAGCATTTTTGTCACCATCCCAGAAGTATAACTGCGTTGTTTGAATTCATAAGAACTCAAAATGTTGTCCCATCACTCTTCAATCTTTCAAATGTACAAGAATTTTTCTGGAAAAAACTTGAAAATAATTTAATAATGTTTGATTTGAGCGATGCAGTAAATTTTGATACATATTTTCCTACCCTGCAATTTTATATTGACCTCTAGATTTATATTTCTACAGTTCGAATATTTCGGATCGTTTTGAATTGCGAGCTGCAAAAAATATTAATTAATAAGGATTCCTGAACAACGAAAAAATCGTACTTCCGTCAGAAAAATTGCGCGTGACTTTTTGAAATCCAATCGAAAAGCATGCTGAAAACGTACACAAAATTTGTGGACAATCTCATTGTCGAAACCTTCGAATGAACGCTGCATTTGCGTCTCACTGCAGAATTCATCAGCACATAACAAGCGTCGTCTGAATGCGACCTTCACAAGCGTTGAAGACCGGGAAACTTGATAGCGTCATCTCGTAAGTTCCTTGAAGGCAAGCTTTTGCGTTTCGTCCAGATGTCAGTCCTTTTTCTCAGTAAACCACGGCGCGTGCTTCGTACCAAGTTGGGCCGGAGCTCCCTGGTATAATCCGCGTCCTTCAGCAACTCTTTTCCTGTTCTCCAAATTCAGCATGATTTTCATCACTCGCATTCAAATTGTGAACCTGAGCAGATCTCCGAGCAGAGAAGCTTTTTCGTCTCGCAAAACTCCGAATTCCGAAATTCTGACCAAGTGTTTATCATCAAAACGAAATACAACTTGTTCAAACTCGGACTTTGTCCCAGCTGATTTACTTAGCCCATATTTATACATCTAACACTTCGCTCTCGCGAAAAAGAACTTCAATTCTTATCTTCAATTCAATCACTTCTCTTTTCTAACTTTCAATCCATTCTATATTGCATTTTTCAGCTTTGTGAGTTTGTCTATTCGACATCTCTTTTTCTCACAAATATTAATTAATAAGGATTCCTGAACAACGAAAAAATCGTACTTCCGTCAGAAAAATTGCGCGTGACTTTTTGAAATCCAATCGAAAAGCATGCTGAAAACGTACACGAAATTTGTGGACAATCTCATTGTCGAAACCTTCGAATGAACGCTGCATTTGCGTCTCACTGCAGAATTCATCAGCACATAACAAGCGTCGTCTGAATGCGACCTTCACAAGCGTTGAAGACCGTCTTTGAACTATCGCAGTAGAGCATTCAAGGAACTTCCGTTCGAAAACGCAAAGCAGGTCTACAGTCAGGAAAAAGAGTCATTTGGTGCCGCGCACGAAGCATGGTTCAACCCGGCCTCGAGGGACCATTTCATTATTAACGTTAATCCGTTATCCAATAGCGCGCCAGGCTTTCGACATGTTTTTCAAATTGAGCAGAAGGTCTGCGTCCTGGGTGACGTCTGCGTTGTGTGACCCCAGTCTCCAGGACTCGCTGGTGCTGCTAGCCGAGGCAGATGCGTTTCTCCGTAAGTGCGGTGCTGTGCTGTATATATGTATATCGTATAGATATACTCGCACAGCGATAATAAAGAAGCCTTCACAATTACTGCTCACTGCTCAGCAACATCTGCCACTTATCTATCCTGACTCCTGTGACACGACATGTTCGAGCCAGTGCCACGGTGCCTGGCTCAGTGGCGACTTGTTTTCCTCTGATGGGCATGTATTATTCATGCCGCGGAGAGGCAAAGAGAAAAAAAGGGGCGGCTTTTGATTTTCCTGACCACTTTTTTATGTGGCGAGAGTTATTCTCGGTTTATTTCTCAGTGATGTATTCTATCTAGTGTTCCCCAACTGGTGGTCCTAGGAGTTTTTTTTACACTGCTTGAACCTTCAGCATAAGTCAAACCTCCCTGAGTCAAACACCTCCATGAGGAGTACAATTTTTTTGATGTCCCGCTCTAAATAATTATCTTTGAAACAATGCAATAAAACCCTCCCAAATGCAAAAGCTTTTCCTCTCCAACCTCCATAAGTCAAATTTCCTCAGGCCTTTTGGGTACTTGTATTTGCTTGACACTGGAAAGAAAAAAGCAATAACAAGTAATTTGATGCGTTTCAAAAGAAAGGGAAAGACTAATTGGACAAATGAACCCTTGCCTCCAATTTCAGGATCCTGTTGACTCAATTAAGAATCAATTGAAGGCCCAGAATGTCATCCTTTACAATTTTCTGCAATTCTTGAAAGTTTCTTACAAAAATATTCATAAAGCTTAAGTCAAACCTCCCAAACTCAGAACCTTCCTTGTCAATTTTTTTTGCCCCTTTTGGAATTTTACTTAGAAGGGTGCGACTGCACCATGCAAGAGTAAACAATTATGGATATGCAGAAAAGTGCTGAAATACAGATGACAAAATAAAACTGCTCCATTACAAAATTTGAATGGAATGGGTTCATTCTCTATATATTTTCATACTTTTGATCTACAGTAAAATGCCCATTTTTAATTGATTTTTTCTTTCTTCACGCGTATATTTATTTCCCTTCCCAAAACCTGCATCATCACTTCAGAAATAAGCTTATGTTTTCTGCAGTTACCATAGTTTTTCAATTTTCAACATAATTAAGTAGAAAACATGTTCAAGTTACCTTATTCCCCATGTATCTTGTGTCAAAAGTGTTAATCTGGACAAGGCTTTGGGCCATTCAGGAAGTATTCAAAAAATGAGTGCAGCAGCACTCTTTTTTTTTTCTCAATGAAATTTCACAACGTACGTTGTGAAATTTCAATTCAAATCCCTCCCATTTTTGCGTTTTTGTGGAATGGGATGACATTTTTCATGAACCAACAAAGAATTAGTATAGAAAGGGGGGGTGTTATGCTTAATTAAATATAAAATTCTGCAGAAATCCTTTTAGGGTTATTCACTCAGAGACTTCTGAGAACGTGGTGGAATTTGTTACCTTCAATAATGAGATTAACAACAAAGGGGATCCCTGTTGCAAGTCTAAAAATGTCCATGCCTGCCCATAAAAAAAATTAACCCCCATTCACATCTGCAGACCTGAAAAGATTGAGGATGAACACAAAAATGTTTAGAATTGAAAGCTGTCCAAAAATTTTAATCGCAATCCTCAATATGGACACAAAATACCCAACTTTCGATTCTTTTCAGATAGATTATCCAATGCTTTAATATCAACCATACTGTTTTATTCCATTCGTCATTTAATGGCCAGTGGACGTGCACAAGACAGGCTGAAGGAAACTAAAATAATGAGTTTTTTAAGTCTTCGGAGTGGTGCATCATCTTGAGTCTCCTCAATATAATGCACCACTCAGAAGATTAAAAGTCATTATTGTTTCTGTATTCCATTGTCTTCAATCTCATTGTCTTTATTCCCATTGTCTTTCATTCATGCACAGTGTATCAGACTGGGTCATGCAGCACTCAGAAGACTTGAAAAAAAGAACATAACTGTTTATACTGTATTTCTATTGTCTGTATATGCATATAACAAAGTTTTAAGAATATTTTGAACTGGGATTGAAGATGCTACTGATCTCTGAACATAAATTTCATGTTAATATTTTTTGGTGATTTACTTTAAAGACCTGAAACATTTTATACTCAAGCGCTATACGTGTATCTCTTTTTCAAAATTTAGAGAAAAAGATGGCGTGAATCACTATGTCAGGAATAAAATTTTCAGAAAGTTCTAGAAGTTTGGGTGTGCATATCATGCTTGATTCTAATGTTAAATTTGGGAGCAGTTTGATGAGAAAAATCAATTTTATATAAACAATTAAAATTTAATTGAATTCAGGTTCAATTCATGTCTAAATATAAATTTAGGTGATTGCTTCTTTTTAAATATTGCATGTTTAGAAAGTCACTAAATAATGGGGCATGCGTAACTCTGATGGGATACAATTAGAGCCAAATTATAGACTGAAAACCCCAAGTGCTGTGCATATTATTGTACTCTGGGGCATGGATACCCAACCAAAAGCCCCCCCCCCTGCCAAAAGCCGCTGCTTGGTTTCATTAGTCCTCAAAAATGACTGTTAAATAATCATCTTCAAAATTGCCTTCTGCAGCCTCTTTCTCAGTGTCACTGATGCTCTCAATGTCATTTTCTTCTCAATGTGGCCCTCTTATCTCATCTCCTTCTTCATTAGCACATTTCTAGCACCTAGTACTGGCATTTGTGCTCTTAACCATGAATAAATAGCCATTTTAGTATGCCTTTTCACCACCCTTCTGATTTTTGATGATCTGAAGTGCACTAGCCATTGGATCAACAAGGTGAATGGTAGATTTTGCAGAAGTCAGCAAGTGATGATGCTTTGACATTCAAAGAATCACTGATGACCACTGCAGGTGAGAAATCCCTTTATATACTCAACTTACAAACATATTGGTACTTGGTCTTGTGCTGGGCCTGCTGGTGAAAGGTGCAGTTTGCCATCAAGAGTTACAAGAAGACCTGTAATCCCCAATTTTTGCACCAATGGGAGCTTTTGGCAGGGGGTCTTTCCAGGGGGGATTTTGACCTAGGGGGCTTTTGGACTACACTCTGGACATGTGGTCCTTGAATAAATATATTGTATATAGCCGCAAATATGAGGGTATATTTTCTACCTGTGCTGTATTAGTCATGAATGCTGACTGACTCCGTGAAATGCATTGCGTACCATTAAAAAACAGCCATTGGAACCATGAACAACTGGAAAATAACTTGTTGAAAGAGTCATTCTGTATACATTATCCGTAACAATTAGAACCTTCCATCAGCAGTGCTGGATGAAGATGAAGTGATACCATAGTGAATATTGAAATACTCTAATAGTATACAGTAGTCTAATGCAAGCCATTCAGATCTTTTCAAGACAATAAAATCTTACGAAGTGCTGACCCGCCTGCTCGTCACGCACCTCCTGTTAACAAACTTGCGCTTGCTGAAAAAATCCTAGAAAAAATTTTATGAACAATAAAATGCTGCTAAGAGGAGCCCATTTAGTTTGCAAACAAAGAAACTGAGATTGAAGGGTATAAAATGAATACGAAGAATTAATTCTTTCACTGGAATTTAAATGCCTGATGCCCCCTGTATGGGTCATGGCACCTTAAAATTAGCATCTTTTGCCCTTGGCTTTTGGCTGTTGTTTGGATAATTTGCAGGGAAGCAACTGCATGTTTGAGATTTCTGCGATAATTTTTACATTTACCTAATGCTGAAAGGATTATTTGAACTATTGAAAATCAATTTACCGCGAGAAAATATTTTTCAATCTTAGGAATTGTGCTATATCTTCCAGCCAGAATGTATAGAATACTGATATGCTTATGCTGGAGAAGTAAACATGCCCCAAACCTTGTAGTACCGGTATAATCCTCACAGTGCACATCTCCGTGGTTGATCTGGTTATTTGAATGTGGATGTATTTATTACTTTTTATTTATTTCTTCTTTTTGCATGGAAATGACAAAGTTGTCCCTGCCAATTAAGAAATAATCGGAAGATGAGCACTGTAATGTAGTTTAATTAATCGTGCGAGATGAACTGCAGTATAGACATTTATCTTGGGATCAATTTGCAGTGTTCGTGAAACTTGCACGTATGATTAATGTGAGGTAGGCTAATGAAGTACAGTATATACAGACCTGTGTAATACATACAGGACTTGCAGCTTTGTTATTTGAGGGGAGGATTAAAATAGGATCTGAGCCCTGAGCTCTGTGATGATGTGCGACGAGCTCGAGTCCATGAGTTGCGCTATGGATGCGCGCTCGTCCATGAGCCACTCGGGCGATCAAGATGCGAGCGTCGCAAATATTTTCATCATGTTCTTCGCTGCAGCTATCGGCGGATACGTCCTATCTTCTTTCGTCCTCCTCCGAAGCCCCGGAATTCTCCATAGGAAGAAAGAACATCGCTTCGCTGCACGGCATATCAGCCATCGTGGTGGTACGCCCTTCGTTTTTTGCCTGTTACAACTTGATAAAAATATCTCTGTACTCCAGGAGCTGGTGAATGCACAGAAAACACCATCGATGCATACAGAAGGTAAGGAACGATCGCATCTTCCTGTTGGTTGAAGTGTCGGAAGTTTATTTTTGTTCAGAGCGGTGAGTGCTGGAACAGAGCTCCTTGAACTGGACGTGCATCTCACGAAAGACAACCAAGTGGTCGTTATTCACGATGACAATCTTCTGCGCCTGACTGGGATGAACTGTTTAATAAGTGAACTGCGGTACGAGGAATTACCGGTGTTGAAGCGAGAACTTGACGTGTCTTTCGCAAGAGGTGTTGTCAGATTGGGCTTTATCTTAGTTGCGGGACTAAACGTTTCGTTAAAGGTGTTGTGATGGAGGATTCCGAGAATCGGACAATCCCACGCCTGAAAGACGTGTTCGAGGAGTTTCCAGACGTACCGATCAACGTTGATATCAAAGTTGACAATGATGTGCTTATTGCGACGACGGCTGACTTGATCGCACAGTTCAAGCGAGAAAAGCTCACCGTATGGGGAAACACGTCGTCTAAAGTTACCGAGAAGTGTTACAGTGTCGTAAGTGCCTCGTGGAAATGATTTCAGGTTGAGCTCTACTGTTTTTGGGTTCCAGAATCCATCAATCGGGCTGTTGTTCTCCATGCGACGGGTGGTGCAGATTGTAATTCTGTTTTATTGCGGTCTGCTGCCATACTTCCCAATAAGGGAGACCCACTTGGAAATTCCGATGCCCCATTGCTTCTTTCACTTCATGCCTAACCCGTCCAAGAAGCAAAGATTTATTGTGGCCCTCATGGATAAGTTATTAATGAGGAGAAGCCTGTTCGAACATCTCCAGAAACGTGGAATACCGGTGAGTTGGTGTGAAATAAAGATCGCGTTTTTTTTTATCCACGTCGTTTCATATGGCAAAATTCTCTTAGCTAATTAAAGGAAGCTCATATTGTTCTATATGTCTGCTAACCCATCATCTCATTCAGATTCGTCCAAAACTTGAGAAAATTGGCGTAGCAAGGCACTAGACTCTTCTGTGGTCATTCTCTAACGTGAAGAAATTAAGCCGTGATGAGGTGGAATATGAACACTTCATAACCGTGTAAAAAACGATTAAGGTCTTAAACTTGTGTAATCGAAAATATGGTTTACATGTGTACATCTAACCAGGAAATGTCGAACATTTTCTGTTTCCAGGTGTACCTGTGGGTGCTGAATGACCCAATTGAGTGGGACAGAGCATTTAACGAACTGCGTGTGGATGGAGTCATGACTGACTTTCCATCAAAGCTTGCCACTTACTTGAAGCAACACAACGTCTAACTGACTTTAACTCGGTCTTCGTCTAGCATTCTTTCTCCAGTTAGTTGATTCATTCCTCAATTTCTCGTACAATGGCATATCTGATCTGCCCAGTGTTTGTCGCTTGTCAAGTTTGTTCAATGTTTTTTATGGCTGTATTGCGAAGGAACTTGAGTGAGTGCTAATTTTTTGCCCGTTCGTCGACCAAAGGTTGGGCTGCACTTGTAGCTGTGTTATATTTGATGGGAATGTGGAACACAAATTTTTTCTGAAGGGAAAATGTTGAATCGTTTTCTGTCACCGTGTCTTTCTGTAATGAGTCTGAGGAGTTATTTATGAAGGACTGCACATCACTAGAAAAGGTGTGATGAGGACAGTTGAAAATTGATAAGAGCACAGGAGGAAAATGGGCATGTGATTATTGCAGTACTGTGTAATATTGTGTGCGTGTGTTCGTCAGGCTGGCACTGGCAAGACCTCCCAATGAAATAAACTTGAATGTCAATGTATGATCAAAGCCCAGGATCATGCACCGCCTCATTAATTTTCTTTCATGTCTCTATATGACTTCCTTTAGGAACAATGCATGAGGAACCTTCCAAATGCAAAAGCCTTCCCACTCATACCTCCATAACTTGAAGAACCCAGAGGCTTTTTGGTAATTATTTTTCACTCAAAAAAAGAACCATTTTAAACTTGATAATGCATGTTGAAAGGAAGTGAGAGATAAATTGAAAAATTGCACCCTTGCCTCAAATTTCAGCATCCTTTAAACTCATTTCATAAGCTATCTGAAGTTGAGAATATCCCCCGTAACAACTCTGTGTAACACTCAACTTCCCCAACAGAAGCACTTTCTTCCCGGATATTAATTTGCTTCCCTGGTAGGGTGAAGTTCATCTTACAGAGGTTTAACTGTATTTTCAAGCACTGGCATGGGGAATGGAGATCTTAGGTCTTGTTTTAGTTTCCTTTCAAATTCGGTTCCAATCTGGTACTGTGAAATAACAGATGCAACAAGAATAATTCTAGGTTGAATGTGAGAAGAACTGAACGACGCGCAGCAAATTTTATCTCAGGAAAGTCCAGGCGTTTTTTCTTCGTATAGGACCGATGAAGTGCTATGTGGTATCTGACTGGTTCGAAATGTCTCCATTCTCTGAAATCGAAATGCATGATCTAAAAATGTGTCTAGTCAATGCGACCCAGGAATTCTCTAGACACCAAGAAAAAATTCGGAGCAGTACGGTATTAGTGTGAACAATTATATTTCAAAGGCACAAAAGCGCAGATTCAGTGAACGGAATGTGAGATTGTGCATAGTTTCACACAGCAAGCTGTTTGGCAATGAGATTATCGAGTTTTCGGTTAAGTTCTTGAATCGTTGTCTTCAATTCTTCCAAAGAATCCGTCTCCTCTTCAGAACCTAAGATATTCTGTTTGACGTATTCGTTCAAGTTTTCAGCTTCCTCATCCACCAAAGCAAGCGTATCATACGGCTCACTCACCCTACACGCCAAGTCCTCAAAGGGACGTAAAGTTATTTTCGCATCAAAAATGGCGATGTCCTCGGAGGATTCCGAGTTCACCCTCTGAAAGGGGCCATCCTGAATCTTGAGTTGTAGCAAGTCATTCTCCGAATTCACAGAGAGAGGTTTCAGCACTGCATTAGAGCTGCCAATTTTTTGCAGAATACGCCCAAGAATAGGGCAACTATCCAACCACCCTTTCTCTCTCATCTTCATCTGACGTCTCGATTTAGACAGCACCTTCGAAACTTTCAGCAAGCACAATGCATTCGTGAATTTTATCAGTTTCTTCCTCATGTCAAACATTCCTAAGATTCCATCAGGATCCCTCAGTAGCATCGACTCAATGTAAAAGCACAATTTGATCTGCGACATGTATCCCATGAGTTCCGCTTTCTCCTGGATTCTCTGAGTTTCGCCCACTGCCAAACCAGTCAGTAAGTTAAGGAGAACAATTGTCACGAAGAATACAAAAGATACAAAGGTCAACTGGCTCACAATGGAGTACTGGTCAAACGGTAAATTCTCAAATCCAAATTCTCCGGTCAACATAGCAACAGTTTTCATCAACGACCCCAACGGGGAACTGAACTCACTGCTGGGATGGAACAAGAGCAGAAAGCTAAAAGAATAAACTACTACCAGAACAACGTACCACAGGAAGAACTTGAGGAACTTCCCGGCAATAGTTGTGAACATTTTCACGTAAGTTGAAATAACAGGCATTTGACCGAATATTCTGGTAAATTCCGTCAGAGACAACAGCAAGGATGAAACCCCAGTCAACCTCCCAACATTGACGTCACCATTCCACAGGAACGCATAAACCGATAGTACCATGGCCAATTCTAAAATGTTGACCAAGGAGCAGAAGATGTATCTGAAAGGACTGACCAAGAACTGCATGAATTCCAAAAGCAAAACAAGCGTATTCAGAACTATCAAGATAACTCTGACAACGTTCCAGGTTGGCGAAAGAAGTTCCAAGTAGTTTTCCACTTTATTGACATTCTCTTCCGTCTTGGCGATTTCGCAAGCGGCATTCTGCA
Organism: Notodromas monacha; assembly: GCA_905338405.1. Taxonomy (NCBI): domain Eukaryota; kingdom Metazoa; phylum Arthropoda; class Ostracoda; order Podocopida; family Cyprididae; genus Notodromas; species Notodromas monacha. Next base: position 47,634 of record CAJPEX010000872.1, read on the forward strand.
AATCATGAGTCGAACCATTGTACGTCAAGCTCACCTACAAAGAGCAAAGTCAGTCAGATTTGTGCAAAATTAATGAATTTCTCAAAAATTATCAACCTTGAAACAATCCACAGGTTCCTCAGGCGAATGCTCAGCTTTCAAAATGACAGGAAACGCTCCCCATACTAAATATACGAATAGAAAGGCCAGGTAAATGGCATACAAACTGCAGTGCAGAGCGAAGACTTTGGATATCTTCTGCCACTTAAAGTGCAAAAAGAGCCTGAGGACTGGGTGCCTCAAAAGGTCCAGATGTGTTGGATTTTGAGTTATCCACCACAAGCAAGATGTCTCGGGACTCGGGAGTTCTTCATTCTTGGGCAACAAAAAGGAGTAGTTCAGACTCAGCTCGAAGTCTTCCATTCCATACTTGCTGCTGTTGGTCACGTTGATGCAGTGGTCGTCGAAATACGTCTGCAAAAACGTGTCAAAATGAGTTGGTTACTGCAAAACTTCCGAATTCTACCCATTAAAATCGACAAAAACTTGAGGCCCATTTAAAAATTCCACATCGGTATTTTCATCTCACTTGGCACTCAGTTTCACGTGAACCCGAAGAGATCCCTACCAAATGAAAAACATGATTTTCAGCTCACGATCATTTAAATAAGCTCGGCAAATCACGAACACATTAAACGAATCTTCCAATTGGCGGGATATAAAATCTATCACTTCTGTTGATTATAACAAATTCGACGTTCATTTAAAAAAAAATTGACCAGAAAGCGTTTACGGAATTCCATCTAGCGCGAGTTTCCGTACAAAGTTCCAAGAATTCCTCTAGATCTTTCTTCCAACTCCGTTCGACATTGTTCCTCATCAAGATTTCTCCGTGACTCGCACACGAATATTCAGCTATATTTTCAACAGCTGCACTAAGCGAATACCCTTCACATCAGTTAAGGTGGACTCCCTCCACAAAATTCACCGGACAAGAAAAAAAATTAGTTGTAGAGAGAATTCTTTTGCAGATTACCCTTACAACATGGGGTTAGAACCCTATGCGACAAAGAGAATGAGTTATATTGTACTGTACAGAGAAAATCGTTGTAGAGAGTCTACGTGCATTACCCAATTATTTTCCAGCGCTTTATTTTATAGAAGAATCACAAACTCCTTTCCACTGAGGAAAAGGTTCAAGCCATGCAGAACAGCTGACACATTTGAAGTTTTGCACCCCGGCTGTTACATATTTACTAGATTCGTGACTGATACTGGAATTTAAAAACTTCCAAATAAGTTCACTCACTGTGAGCAACTGGGGAGGAATTTTAGACAATGGAACCTCCCCATCTCTATCCATTATCCACATCTTCGCTCCTCTCTTGAGTAACTTCAAGACTATAGCATTGTTCCAAACGTCGACAGCACAGTGCAAAGCAGTTCGTCCTTGGTCATCTTGCACATTCACGTTGACAGAGTTAATTCTCAACAACAAGTCCAACGACTTCTCGTAATCCTCTTCAGTTCCTCTGCCTTGCTTCTTCATTAAAAGCAACAAAGGTGTAAGTCCAGCGTCGTTCTTTAAGTTCAGAATTTGAGAAGAGTCGCGATTATTCAAAATGGTTTGAATTATCCCAGGGTTCCCATGATAGGCGGCCCAGTGAAGGCATGTGAATTGGTTATCGTCAACGTCACGGATGTCCGCGAATTCGAGAAGCTTGTTGAACATCAGAACCCTGCCATTTGCAGCTGCCAAAAGGAGCATCGTTCTTCCTGCAATTTTCTCTGTTGCGTGTGCCCTGGCTTCATCTGCGTCTTCCATCAGCTTTTCAAATGCCTGTGAAAAGCGCTTTGATTTAATGATCATACTGCCAAAAATGGGTATATTTTGTACTCCATGGCTCAATACACAAACTCAAATTTAAGAATGCTATGTCCTGGGATCCCATGATTCAGTTATGAACTTATGAAAATACATCACATGAAGGCAATCTCGCTGAATATTAAATCCCATTATTGTTGCATCCTTTTGAATAGAACAAATCTTTACTGAGAAATGCATAATGTACAGGAAAGAACTCCTCAAAGTGAAAGATAATTCAATAAAGCCCATGCGTCACTCTTGAAGTCTTGATCAACAATGGAAGTATTTTTCCATCAAAAACGACAATAATTAAAATTATACCATTTTTTCTGAGTCAGCCGAAGAGACAGCCTTCGAAAATATATTAAAAAAATTTCACTCTCAACGAATTGACCAGACAAGCATCTAGGAAATGTCATACTGTGTCAACATCATGATCATGTTCCAACACCACTGGTTTGTTTCACAACCAGAGCTGAGCTTTTCAAACTCAGAGCGCAATTTTTTCGTTAGAGTACTGAACAAGGATATTTTCATCAAATCGATTTATCAAGAGACACTAAATGATATAAAAATAATCAAAATCAATACCCGATTCCAATCAACATTCAATGGACCTTTCAAAGATAGTACCCAAAAGAGTTCAGAGGATAAAATCCTTCAAGAATGGATCTTTTCGTACGGGGTTCACCCGGTTTTCCCTGACTTTCGATGCAGTTTCAAGATTGGATCATATCTGTGTCTATACGAGAAGGAAAGTGGACTTCTAACAACGTCGGTTACCGCATTTCACAGGAAACGTTGGTGCTGCACCTGAAGCATTGAACGAGCATCTCAGAAGACAGCTACTTTCGGAAAAATTTCTGCCCGAGATTCTGTTCAGTCTCGAGCAAGCTCCGGACAGTGGAGCTATCAATGTCACACTCCACGTCCAAAGAAGCCCCGAACTGTCGCAAGGCCAAACACACCGAAACCCTGGCCCCGATTTTGACGGCAAGGTACAACGCCGTGCATCCGCGAGAGTCCATGGCGTCAACGTCAAAATCCTTGTCCAAAGCGTCAAGCACCTCCAACAAGGCAAATTCCCATTGTTCGAGTTGCGTGCCGACTTTGGTGCCCAGCTTCAAGACGCACTCGTGCAAAAACGTGCGACGCAAATTTCCGGGGATCGTCAAGTCCGTCCGAGGATCCAATGCCAAGAGCTTCATCAGCTCTGGATTCCCAGATTGAGCTCCTATCTGATAGAACGAACATATAGTTTTAATCATCGTTAGAATAACATACACAGGGGTTCATCGTATCGAAAATAACGCTCAGATGCTATGCTGCATTCGTGTAAATGTAAGATGGACAGTTTTACCCAATAGTTCGACTCTAGCTTCAGAGTGCGTCTCAGATTAGCACGCGAAATAAAAGTCCAAAATAAGCACCCACTCGCATGATCAATTACACTTTACCGAATGACCCAAGAACTTCCTGAAGACAGAAAAATTTAGTATTATAGGTGTAAATCTGAGACCGTATCTGAAAACGTGGTCCTCTTGGTAATTTTTTCAGTGACACGGCATTTTGCAAAATAAGTTCCCTTCTTAATAAACACTCCTTAAAACGTGGGTCATCGCATTACATTTATCCGTAGGTTTGGTCATCCAAAATTGCCTCACTTTTTGCTATAATATTCACGGTAATTACGAATCGAACAACAAATCTTGAGATTGGATTTGCCAGCATACATTTTTTTAGGGTCAACGCGGGGATAATAATATTACAGGTGGACTCTCTCTACGAAGATTTTCTCTGCATAACGAATTTTGTTTGGCGGTCCCACCAGGTTTCTCTTCCCTTGTTATAGGGGTTCTATAGAATGGATTTTTCTTGGGTACTCGGAATTTCGTCGTAGGGTCACCTGTATGAATTTTGAAATCAATAGCGTCATCAACAATTTGAATTTAATCAGTTTCTACAGTATTTCAATGGAAGTCGATTAGATACAGAAAGTCGAAAAATTTTCACATATGCCTAGGTCTTCAACACTCTAAGCAGAAGTTGGGACTGAGACCGTGACGGTATTCATAACTAAAACACGTGAATGCGGAAATTGGTGCAGACCTTGGCGAATCATGTACTGTAATAATACAGGAAATCCTGTTGTGTACCTGAAGTGGACCAAAGTTTTTCTTTTACATATGTGTATCCCAAAATGCGCACCAGCTGCATGTTCACATGTAAGGTACATACATATGTGACCCAGCAGATGAACATCAAATGTACACAAAAGGTACTGTATGTTTAATACGGTTGAACTTTCATAATTCAAGCCTCCCTACGTCAATTTTTTCAAGTCCCCTTCCGAAATCCCCAGGAAACATTGCATTAAAAACCTCTCCAACTAAAATGATTTCCTCTCAAACCGGAAACCGTCATAACTTGACTTTTCTGAGGTTCTTTGGCTATTATTCTCTTGAACCAAGAAAGAGAAACGCAATAAAAAGTAACTTACTGTTTTTCGAAAGTAAATGAAGGACTAATTGGGCAAATGAACCCTTCCCTCCAAGTTCAGCATTTAAGGAGCAATTCAAGTCCCAGAATAACGCCATTTACAATTTCCTGCAATTCTTCCATGTTTCCTACAACCAACATGCTTGTTTCCGAAACTCAAAACCTCACTAGGTCGATATTTTTGCCGGTCCCTTGAAATTTGACTCAACGAGGTTCAACTGTGTACACCAAATTGCACAGTCGTAATTCCAGGGTATCCCATATGCATCAGTAGTGTTAACCAGATTTGTGATAAAAGGAAGAACAGGTAAGGAAGACCTGGGAGTAATACTTTCGGCACAAGATTGAACATTGACAATGGTATCCTCGATTGGTTCTTTCCTGGATGTGAACTCACCAATAACGCGGACACGCCTCCGTTTCTATGCACAACGTTCACGTCAAATTTATCAGCATCTTTGGATTCTTTCAACAGCAATCTCACAGAATTAACGAGCTGCTTGCGACATAAAGCCATCAACACGGTGTCCCCCGAGCCATCCACTGTCCCACTGAGCGATGCCCAGTCCCAGGGTTTCCCACGATCCAGAAGCACACGAAACCTCCGCTCATCTTTGTCTTCCACCGCATTCAGTAAATGCTCCACCGTAGCTCTGAACCTACCCATCATGCGCCGCACTGATTTAATCACTACAGCGGATCACTGCTTCGCGACACATCCATCATTTACACAGCCCACAACTGAGAACATTTCCTCACGGCGTTTCATAATCGCTGAACAAGATGTGAAATCCAGGCCGAATCGATTTCCGATAACCCGTCACTGTTACGGAGGCAGATGGATTTACAAACGGGCACACTTGTCAGGAATCGTTCAGAGATTTTTCTGAAACTAGACATCAGTTTTCACACATTCACACGAGCACGAAACCGTGAGTTTCACTTAAAGAAACATCATTCAACGAGGTCCCATTTACATACACAGCAATGAAGCAAAGCAGCAGTTTACCCTGGGAATAAATAAACCCACCGCAAGAATATGAACCCACAAACATGATACTGGACTGTATCAAGGTTTCGTGACATGTCACAAAACCGCCGCAGACACTTCATTCTAAACTTTTACGAGCACCGTTTAACCCGAACCGCAGTGCACCGCTGGTACGGGGAACCACAGGTACTCGTACTCCGTCTGAGCACTTCCTTCAGCAAGATGTTCAGGACTCACTGAGGTTCATTCATCGGCATCCCCGAATCTCATCGCAGTTGTCTTTGTTGTTAACTAAAAGTGAGGTTACGTCAGTTCTGTTATTTAAACTGAATGCATGTTCAACTCCTGCTTTCACTTTCATCACAGTGAAATGAAAATGGAAAGAAGTACAATTGTAGCCACTTGAAGCATGAATGAGACATTTCTTTTAACATTTCAGGTGCAGCGCTTTTGTGAACAACGAGGTTCAAAACAAAAAATGTCTTCAGGTCACTGAGAAAAATTTCAAACAAGATTGGGGATTTTGGAACACACAGTACAAAAATTACTGCAGTCTGAAAATAAAGATGGGAAAAAATGCAGGTTCATTTTTTTCCTTTCTTCCACAGCACAACAATTTCCTACAGACTACGTACTACACGTTGAACACCTGAATTTTTGGCACAAAAAAAAATGAATCCAATTCCTCATTCATGCGAAATGTCACTCGTTTGATATTGCACAGTTCAAATGTATTTTACTCGGTGAAGCGAAATAATTGAAAGGGCAAAATATTAAACAGAAAATTAATTCAATCGAAGTTAAGCAATACAAACTGGCGTTTTTGAAATTAGCAATCGTTATTAAAAGTACATAGCAAGTTCTCGATATCCAAGTAGAGCAAAATAAAGCCTATGTTCAGAAGAATGATGTCATTTCGTATTGCTTGGAGGATGCATTTTTCAAACATAATTTTTCCCACGCTTAAGATTGGAAAATTTTGGGAAAATCTTCTTCCATGAGGATTTTCCCGTTAAAAATAAATTTCATGGTGGGAAGATTGAATCTTCACTTTATTCGCCAGGAAATCTGATTCCACATTAAACCATATATAAAACTATCTCTTTCTTTCGAAAACAACAAAAACATTCAGAACCAGGCGAGTGTCCCATGTAAAACCCTGTAACTGGTGGCACCCATCAGGTGGAAAACCCCTGTGCTAAGAAACGGAAAGCGCAATACGACTCGATCACGAGAATTTTCGTAATTGGCACAACCACTTCAGATCCTCGGCACTATACCCACGGAAAAAGCTCAACCGCGGTCCTCATGACTTTCCCGCAACTGGTCCTCGAACTCACATCATGCCTATCCCAGATGAACACAAGAGCCGGAAGGCGAGCTCACCACAGACGTCGTTCTGATAATGCACTAGAACCCTATTCGCATTCGGCAATCAGTTCAGGTCCGGGAGAAGCAGCGCTCTGTAATCCAACTAGAGCGTGTCACACAGGGCCTTACATTACTATACACGCTCGATAGTTTCGAGGGCGAGCAATTTGTGGGTGCGCCCAAGGTTGAATTGCTTGGATGCGCCTCACTCCCGATCTTCAGCTTCGAAAACGCTCTACTCCCTTTGTCTGCGCAGCAGACATGAATTCTACACAGCAAGGTGCAAGATATTCGTGACAAAGCAGTATATACAGTACAGGCAGCGATTCAGTGTTGATTGATACTGAACAATGTTATACAATGGTAATGGGATACGATTCCGGATAACGCGTGTGCCTTCTCTCGGAATCTTGCTCAGCGATATGCTGGGTACAACTTTTCAACGGTGTCCTTTCAAAAACGATTCTAGCCATTAGGCCACATTCCGGTCGGCTTTCGAAATCTAGAGGAACAATTACAGAACCGACGATTGCTTCTCAATCATTTCACAACTGCAGGTAAAGACAGCATTCCAGGCTTGCGGGAACTTCGCTGAGTGATATTTTCATGTAAAGAACGCAGACGCCACAGAAGGACCTTCTGAGTCAGCACGATACTTTTGTCAACATCCCGTTCATATCAGAAGTTCAGTCGTATGTTAACGAAAAAAGGCAAAATTCGCCGACACAAATCAATGCTGATTTTCCAAAATTTCTCTAAGGCGGAAGAAACGGCACTACCATCACGATTCATGAAGGTAAAGTCGATCAGTTGATAGGCTATCAAATATGAATGCCCCCAACCACCACCGCGGAAAATCTTGGAAGTTCATCAGCGTACTCAAGGTCACACTGAGCTCCGGACGATGATTTGAAAACTCCAAGGATACTCAGAAAATTTTCAACAAAATTCCTTCAAGCACAGGAAAATTCACGCAGCGTCGATAATTTTCAAGGATTCATATTCCACCATAGGAATGACATCGAGACTATCGAAATACCGCGATCCACATAGGAACCTTTCGGTTGAGAATCGCGCCGTTTCTTTCGATAAAGATCATAAAACAGATGGGTCCCACACAAAATGTGATGGAGAAACTTCCATGTGTACTTCCACTCTCCAAGCCCGAGTGAGGAACTAGTCTCCATCGAACAGTCGTAATGACCATGCTCCCACTTTGCCGCGGTGGTCACTGCCTCAAGGTTTCTCTACTCCGTAAAATCAGAATTTTCGTTCACGAAGAGAACTATGGATGCTCCAACGACCACGCATCACTCCGCGCATTTCGACACAAAAGTGGGAGTGTCATCCTCATCGGCTTTGTAACTGTAAACATCTTCGGGAAATGCTGTCAGAGCTGCAAGCCGCCGCTTCAAACGTAAACAAGCAAGGGAGTCACGCATAGTCACGGAAATCCTGGTGAACCAATGGACCAACAGCACATTGTTTCTAGTCGCTTGAAATGAATATAGATGTCACTACAAACCTAAGGGCAGATTAGCAGACGACACATCAGCGGCTTTCTATGCGCGTGGTTGCCGTTTGAGAACACGAAGTCCAAGGTGTTGCAATAAAATCTATAAGCAACAGGAACTGAAAACGTACTTCACAAGCATAAATTTTCAAAAATTGAATGGTTATGCACCTGAAGCACCTCTGACCACTTGCTTATATGGATGACTTGTCCCATCACATATATGAGACTCGACCAATTCAAAATGTCCTTGTAGAGGATTTCATGTTTCTGAGGTACAGTATAATGCAGCAGCATTACATTGAACGATTTTTTTCAGAGTTGGAAGCAAAATCCAAATCGGTCGTGAACTCGTGATAAATCTGGAATATATCAAAAACAGAAGAAAAGCATTCCATATGAGGCTGATGGGAATGGCATACAGTATTGTAATCAATAAAAAAATACGAAACTCAAAGATGAAATCTGATCTATCCCTTAAGATTTCTGTCGTCAGAACATTCAGAAGCAGACAGAAAAATTAATTCTGGTGCTTTTTGACAAGAGGGTTCCTCGATCGAATGTAACCAATTGCATGCATACATTTTGATAAATCAAATGTTTCATGATGAGAAAAGAAATGAGGCATTCATCCAACTTCAAAAATCGTGTCTATTTATCACATGGTTTATGTTCAGCTATAATGTTAAATGGTCAACTGATAGTCTTATTGTTATTGCTGGAGGACTACACTACAGTATTTTTAATTTTTTAGGAAACTTTTCCATAAAATTCATCAAAAATTTCGACATACGAGTCCATCAAAAATGTGTTTTCATATCAGGACATCTTACAACGCAGAAACCGACGGAAAACCATTTTTGTCTTAATCTTCAGGGCCCAGTATGTGAATACGGTGCAAAAAGTAAACACCCATGTATATTAAAAACAAATCCAAATAAAGTGTCGTATTGCAGCTCTGACACCGGATATCCGCCACTGTGATTACAATAGAGGCTTATTAGAATAAATATGATTTTTTAAACATCCATCCAAGAAATGCACTGTCCCGCCCATCCGCGGCCTCCATCTTGCGATACGATACGTTATTTGTTGACGATCCCCAACTAAAATATTAGAATAATGAGTATAATGCCAGCACAACGTGCACAATACTATTTATAATTGGTTTTTTGAATTATGCTTTGATACGAAGAATCTCAATACACGTGGACTCTTTCAGCAACAAAATTCTCTCCACAATAATTTTTCATAGTCCCTCGAATTTTGCTGTAGAGAGAGTATAATAACACCTGTATAACAAATAAATTTGTAACTTGATTTTTTCAGGTCCTTGCCTAAATTGACATGAACGCTTTTGGATTTCTTCATATTAAAATTGTTGTTATAAACGGGCTTTCTTTCTGATCCAAATGGATTTTTGGTGACAAGATTTTACTGTATGTACTTGGAACCATGTAGCACTAGTAGCAGTATGCAGATGTGGCAGTCAAAGTATAAATCATATCACATAATTAGGAGCTTTATGATTACAATTGAATATAAAATTAATTTTGTGCTGTCACCAAGTTTCTTCGCGGTTCGAATCTTTTGCTTTGGTTACGTACCTATAAGAGACTAAAAGAACTCTTAATTTAACTCACATTAAACCAACGAAACCTAAAGGTCTCATGTCTTCAAATAAAACTTGTTGTCACTATAATTGAAGAGAAAAGTTCTTTCAACAAACATTAAGTCACATGTTGACCTCTTTCCGTAGATTGCGGTGTATATCTGACGTCTTGACTTTTTCCAGGTAGACTCTCTTTAATTGAAGAAAACTTCGCAACAGCGTACCGTTGCTGGTTCACTCGACCGAATCTGCGGAGTCACTCTTGTATTTGTCAACTTATTGTTGTTGAAACTTTACCCGTATAAAATACATGGCCTTGGAGAAATCGAGGTATATAAGCCTGGTTCCAGTGAATGTTGAGGCCAGAGTAGAAACTGATTTCGCCCTGCGAATTTCTGGAATCCACCTCCAAGAAACGTAAAAAAATTGTTCGCGTTTCTGTGAAGAGAAAAAAAAATGGAATCGAATTGTTCGGTGTGAACGTTGCTGAGAGTGAAATATCTGAGCCAATATTTTGCGAAATTGATCAAATTTATAGCGCTTTCAGCAGCAGTGCGCATTGATATTTATATTCTATTTCGATCATTTTGAAGCATTAGGAGATGAGCAAGTAACGAAACTTTATTGCCACATCTCATAAAAGATGCGAATTTTTCACAAGAGAGACAAGTCTTCTCAAAAATTTCCATCAAAATACTTTGAATATTGCATTATCAAAACAGATACTACATGATGCTGATGGGGAAATATTTTATTTTATTTTAAGATTTAACAATTCCAGGAAAACCCTCGAAGCTGTTTTGGATGATTAGGTCATTATGCAGTATATCTCAAAAATAAAACATGAAGAAAAAACAATTTCCCGTTAAAGCTTAATCAGCACATTACAAAATAATTTGCATTAAATTAAACACGGAAGATTCCAGGGGCAAACAGCGCTTAAATTAATTTTACCTGTGCAACGCGTTACGTGGACGTGTTGCTAAATGGCATATATTATTTTACAAATGATAGCAGGGTTTTTGGGAAACACGTTCGCAAAAAATCTTGAAATCCTATAGCAAGAACTGCTGATTACATCTGAAGAACATCAATAATTTGAGGTAATGTGTTTCAACTTTTATTGGTTTGACGAATCTTTGTATTCAAATATTTCCAGGACTGCAAACGCCAGAAGTGACCTGTACAATCTAGCACAAAATTTAAGGTGAATGAAACTTTCTGGGAATTTTCATTCATTTCACACTGGGTCCTTGCATAACTATATAGAGACTCATGCAACAAAACTTTCGTAAAATGCTACTTTTATTCACGGAAATGTAATTTGAGGGATAAATTTGTTTCACATAATGGAATTTTCTAATCCAAAAAGATCATTAATTTCCCAAAATTATGCATTCGAGCTTTTAAAATTATTATGGACAAGGAATTGTAGAATTAAATACTGTACAGTACAGTATATAGCATTTTAGACAAGGTGAGCATCATAGAACTGAAGTTTTTTATTACAAAATGTTGAGAGCTCTAACTTCTGAAATGTACTTCATGGCATTATGAAGTACGCAGCTTTTTATTGTACTGTACATGATCAGTGGCTTCTTGGCTAAGGAACACAATCCATCCCAATGCTGTAAAATGTTCTTAGCTGGAATGTTTGTAAAGCTGGATCGTCTTTTCCCAAGAAAATCCGTTCCCAAGTATCTGGATCAATCTTTGATGTACAGGTATCTGAGTCAGTTTAAATCAGAACGCAAGATTTTTTTTTAGCTTGAATTTTTGTTATGGGGACATTTTTTCCCATGATACCTAATGATTTTTTGTGAGTGTCCAGAATGGAATGAATATGTTTTTCCATCAAAGATTGAGGAAATTAATGTTTGCATGACATTCCGGACTAAATTATTTTTGTTATGCGGAGACCCTCTATAATTCTGGCTCTTGATACGATGAAGATATTGTTCTGTAACCAAAATCCTCCTTTTATTTTGGCGCACAGATGATTGCTGAAGCTTCACTCGCCATTTTCTGCTGCCTTCTAGCGCAGACGTCCTGCACTGACAGCATCGCGGAGATAAATCACAAGTTCCTAGATGTCGCTGCATCCGCTGGTCTGTTTCGCGCGCTGCAATGGGAGAAGATCGCACGTCTGCTGTTCTTTGATGATAAAGCGAGGAACTCGAACTGTTTCAGGTCACGCATACTCATTTGCGAAAGGAGGAGGTCACAACTACAAAAGCGGGCACAACGCGGCAGCACACGGCGGCCATGATACACATGGATCCCAGGGATATTCTACCAAACATGGGGGCTACCATTCAGGTCATCACGATGCTGGCAAGAAATCTGGATCGTCTGTGAAGGGACATGCCAAGAAGAAGCACCACAAGAAGGGGGCATCTGGATTCCATGATTCTGGACACAAAACAAAGGTGGTGCACCTAAATAAACATTTTACACACAGACGTACTGTGTACTTTGAAGTAACGGACCGTCTTTTAGCATTAAACAAGTTTCCAATTGTAGATAAATAGCATAAAACCACGAATCCGCCTTAAGGTCTTGATAATGCTGAGTGATCGTAAGACGCTCATCGAGATATAATGGAAGGATTAAAGAAAATGAAGAGATACATTTGGCTGCAGTATCAGAATTTTCAAGGTTTTAAAATCTTCATCGTTTATGTGCATCATACATGATTCTAGCAAAAATTGCTTGACCAGTTTCAAGAATTTGTTTAAAGCAAAAAAAAAGTAAAATTATCATTCAATTCAGGCGTAATTTAAAAATATCAATTCTGATGTGTTTTTAGTGAAAAAATATGTGGACTCTCTATATAGTGTCTATACCATTAAATTTAATAAGGGAACCAGAAAAATTATTGTTGTAGACAGAATTATGTTTTAGAAAACCCCTAGGACGGTGATAACCCCTCTCTTATTGGGATACCCCGATTTTATTTAGTAATGTGACGACCTGCTGACTCTTTTTAAAACATCCGGTAATTTAAAAAAGAGTGTTTTCTCCCCCCAAGTGAGGTCCTATACAAGAATAGTAAATTTTAGGATAAGAAAACCAGCTGGTGAGTGTGTCTCACTCTTAAGGGCGCATTGTTCTTGAGTAAATATGGTAAATATTTTTTGGACCATTGCTAACTTGAATATCCATCAAAACCGTCCTGCTGATGTGAAATTTGTATTTAGTTTTTGCTGTCTGTGATTGTTCCCATAAGAAAAATTTTATACATATCCCCAACTCAAAGTATTTTGCCCTCAGCAATGTTCAACTGGAATTTTCACCTTTGGGCTTATACTATAGGGACCAAGGAAGGATATGATCGATAAAAATGTAACTTGTTATTGCTAATTCAAAGGAAGTGAGTGAATAATTGGGCGTACAGTCAACCCCTGTGCATAACAGACTTAATCTGTGCAACAGGCTAGTTTTTTGTGTGAAAAGTCTGGTATGCAAATTCAATTACTAAAAAATTAACATTTGTACTATATACAATTAAATTTAAACCAACAGAAGTGTGTTAGGTGGATTTAGTTCATTGCACAGGAGGAAAAACTGCCTCCAGTCCAGAGGCAGTCTGTTGCGCGAAAATGACAACACACCCTCCAGGTAACACGCCCCGAACGAAATTTCAAGTTGTTATACACTTTTCTTTACAAGACGGGTCCTTTACTGGTTAGTACATACAGTAAGTAGGGGGAGGTAGGCCTCTTCACGTCGTTTCCTCAATTCAAAAACTCTTGAAGTATTGTTCATTTCATGGCCCCCTCTGAGTTCAACTCTTCAACTTTACTTAATTGGTGAACCTCGCTAAGTCAAACCTCCCTAAGTCAAATTCCTCCCTAACTCAAATTTTTTAAAAGTCCCTGTCCGGATTCCCATAGAAACAATGTAATAAAAACCTCCCTCACTCGAAATTTTTTTCTCCCAAACCTCTGTAAGTCAAATTTTCTAATGCCCTTTGGTTATTATTTCCTTGAAATATGAAAGATAAAATCAACAAAATAAATTATTTTATGCATTTTGAAATAAAGTGAAGGACTAATTGAACAAATGAACCCCTGTCTACAAGTTAAGCAAGCTTTAAACTCATTGAGAAGCAAGCTTAGGCCCAGAATACCCTCATCTACAATTCCCCATTTTCCTTGTAGAAAAAAATATTTGTTTCCTTTACCCCAAATCTCAAAAAATGTAAACCTCCCCAAGTCAAAACCTCCCTAAGTCAAATTTTTTTTCTGGTCCCTAGAAATTTGACTTGGAGAGGTTCAACTTATATATAAAGTCAAGTAAATATGGTAAATGTGTTTTGGACCAGCATTGCTAACTTGAATAACCATCAAAAGCCTGTATGTATATTTATTTTTATGCAAGCCAGCTGATTCATTTTGCTAAATGCTGGCTGAAAAAATGAAGCTGATTTCCTGCGCAGGGTTTCAAGAAACACTACAATAAGCAGGAATCCGGTGAAACAACCAAGTACTTCGACGTCAGCAAGAAGAACAAACACTTCAAACACGGACACTCGGGCCGGAGACACAAAGCTGGCAAAAAAGGACAATCGCACAAATCCTCGCACCACCAAGTAAAACATTCAGGCCTAATCCCGTTGACGCTAAAATCAGGTAATTATTGCATTCCCTTTAATTTATTTTTCCATACAGGGGGGACACTCGGGGAAACACGGTGGGAAGAAGTCACACCACAAATCAGGCAGTCACGAATCCCACAAGGGCAACAAGAAGGGAGGCTTCGGAAAACATTCTAAATACGGACACAAAAAGCACGGACACGGTAAAATTACAAGTGCTTGTGAGCTTTCAAGAAATGTCAAACGAATTTCACGCATTTTATTTTCTATTAAAGGTGGCAGCAGTGATGGCAGCGACTCAAGTTCATCGGGATTCAGATAGTAAACTTTGTCAGCTTATACCGCGGAAAAAAATATGCTTTTATGGTCTTTAAATTTCAGATCACGATGCCTTTGTTTTCATTCCCGCGCCAGGAAAACCGCTGAATTACGTATGAAAAGTGTTTCTTTGGGAATAAACCAGCTCAGCATTGCGAATCCTGAAATGTGTTGTACGACATATTTTAATACGCATCTCAGGACAGGGTTTTATGTCATCGTACTGCGTTGTTTATATACTTCTCCAACTCGTGGCGCAATTCACAATTTACAGCTTCAGCAGCAATCTTTTCCTCGTGACTGAATTTTAATTTTACGCAGGATCATTGAGACTTATTCGTCAGAAATGTTGTATTTCTTGCGAATGCTTTATTCGGCATCAGTGGTTAAAAATCATCGATGTTTCGTACATATGGCGTGTAAAGAAACAGGGTAATTGAGAAAAGGTGATCACTCGAAGAAGAGTGCGGCACTCGCGCCTCGGGTATTTGCTTGCGGGTTTAATGGCTGTTGGAGTACTGTGCGAAGTACTGAGTCGAGCAATCTCTGAGCACTTTTCATTGGTCCCCCTTTGCCAGGGTTAGTGACCAATCCTGGTCAGCCGAGGTGCACCAAGTATTCCGCTGTTTTCGGGACTGGTCTACATTTTCCTCGGCGCTGAATCCATCAGGTTCAGTGGAAACACTGTTCCAAGAATTTCAAAGAAAGTGCATCCGTATTATATTTTTTCCCGTCAAAATATTTTATGCTGACGTGAAAAAAGGAAACTCTTATTGTTTTGAATATGTGCGAGATTCTATCAACAATGGGTTTAAGATGAACTCGATCATTTGATTTTCAATCAGCGGATCATCAGTACATTTTTAATTAAGACGCGTCTTCAGCAAGACTTGTCTAAAATCGATGAGAGGTTCTTATTGAAGGGAATATGTTGGGTTGGGTTGAATTATTGCGAGTCATATGTACAAGATATCGCTGATATCAAAACGAAGAATGCTTGGGTGAATAAATTATACAACATTTTATTATTATTTTTTAGATGAAAAATGAGTTTCCAGCACACATCCTTAAATTACTTGAACAAAAATACGCAGTATATTATTGTAAAGTACAGTGGGTCCCTGGGTAATGCTCAACAAAAACCCATGAAACAAACTTTTCAGCAGGCAACATTTGGGGGGGGGGGGGGGGTCAATTCACACAAGAGGTTTCTTTTACACAACAAACAATTTAATAGAATCATTGAAGTTTAAGGTATTTTGGGAGAAGAAATTGAATTTTTCAAGACAATTAATGAAAGATAATTGATTAGAAGAATTTTACCCTCTCTACCCGAAAAAAAATTTGAATTCTCAAAAGCTAAAAGCTTGAAACTTTCAGACGAATACATTTTCAAGTAATCAACTTTAAACTAAAATAAATTTGTGCCGATTAACTCTGAATGCACAAACTGATCCTACACATCGATTTTAAACTTAAAATGTCATGCTGAAAACTTGCTAAAATATACAGATTTTAGGGTTTTTATGTTTTGATTTTCTGAGTGTTGGGAAGGGATTCACATTTTAAAAATTATTTCATGAGGGAAATCATATTCTGCATGAGAAAATTCAAGCATATATGTATAGGTTATTTTCTTTTATACATGCAGGGACCCAATGTATTTCCAACTTAAAATAAAAACTTTTTTAAAGATTTCTATTGTTGTTACTGGAACTTTAACATGAAGATCAGCCTCCAGTAAAAATAAAAACGGCATTTCATTAATTGGAATACCATAAGCTCAATTTACTCTATGACCTGATGCTTTTTAAATTTTTTATAATGCGCAGTATCAGTAATTGATGATGTCTGTATACGGGATCAGAAGCATTTTTAAATCTTTGAGCATCTTTTTGCTTATTTGTTCCATTGCACAGAATATTCTTCTATCCGAGAGAAAACACCTCGTTATTAAAACAAATAATTAGGGTTCTACGATAATCGGAAATTATACATCATCAGACTCCGAATGCTCATCAGCTCACAGAAATATGACCAGCAAAGACTCGATTTTCGATTTTTCCGGAATTAACATTTTGATGCAGATTCAGTGAGTACTTGCAAAGAAAGAATGCATCGAGGAGGAGAAAACGGGAAGGAAAGGAGATTTTTGTCTCCCCCATGCAGCGGAAAACCAAAACCAAACAAGGTTGTCTTGAGCAGTTAGTCTCTCCCCAGGTTCAACCCAGTGCAGTGCCTCCTTCACGCTTGAAATGGCAAATAATTCCACTTTCTCAATCGAAAAGATCCTAGACAAAGCCACTCCTGGTCCTTCGAAAGAACCCCAAGAATCTGACGAAGATTCCGATCCAGGTCAGTCCAAACAACTTTTTTTTTTTCCCGAGAGTTGCGAGGATTTATGCACAGTACATTATTTGCGTGATGCTTTTTTTTGCCTTCTTACCGAAAAGGTACGCCAAGTATACCCAGCCTTTTTTCGGATAAATTGACAACAGTTCATATAGGTACCCCTGAGAAAATCTTTCGGGCAAAACTAAATTGCAAAACTATGATTCCTGACCATATGAAAGATGAACGCGGGAAGAAAGTTGAACCAAGTTTTTATCAATAAGCGAAGAATTAAAATATTGCGTGGCTTAAAATTAAAAAAAGTTCACATACATGAGATTGAAATCAAGTACAGTAGAGTACTTCGCAAGGGTAATTATCCTTGAAACGAAGCAAGAAGCGGTAATTCACATCCTTCCATTAATGCAGTTCTTATTCTTATCGGTTTCTCTTTTTGAAAAAATGAATTGTGAAAAAATCGAAACAAGAACGGACTGACGAAACCTTTATAAATGAAACGTCATATATATAATTGATTGCACCACTTGTAACCGAGACAAAAATGTAGATTTTCCGATAGAAAAATCATTTCCCAATTTACAAATTCAAAATCATTTCCAAATTCATCAGAAAGGTATAAGAACAAGGGGCTTTCGGAATTTTTGTAATCTTTCTGAAGTCAAGAGATTGGTGCATTAGAGCCTATGAATTTACTAAAAATTTCGCAATTCTGGATTACTTTTTGTCATTAAATGCATGCGTTAACATATTTAATGCTGTTGTCTTGACGTGAACAATTGAAAGTTGGTTTGGCTGTTTCTGTCTCATGATGAAGGAAAACAATATAACACTAATTTTCTGAACCAAAAATTAGCGATTCAAAAATAAGCTTCCATCAGTCAGCAAATCAGATATCCGCTGGTTTTATTTTGCAGAAAAATAGCAAGAAATTCACGCGGAACTATTGCTATTCTAAGTCTTTTGTTGGTCTTCATTTGAAAAAGGGGTTATAAACCTAGAAACCGTCTCAATATCTGTGAAAGTATTGTCTCAGTTTGTCATTTTAAAATGTCTAGTTGGAAAAATCATTATTATGTTACCAAAATTACCACAATATCTTCAATTCATTTTGAAAACTGTTCATCTCTGTACCCGCCGGGCTTTACTCAATGTCATCGGTACGTTCAAGATTGAATGGAGTTGAAACTCAAGTTTTTCTGTACTTTTGTTTTGAAAATGTTTCTCTTAATTGCAGTGAAGTTGATTCCATTTCAATTCGTTTTTGACGAGAGTTATATAGAAGTTTTTTCCTGCCAGAAAAAAGATGATGTAAGTTTTTCGCTTGAAAATGTCATTTAGCCGTCGTCTGTTTTGCGTTTGAGTGAATTTCCACATCCGAAATAGTTTTGAATCTCTTCTTGTTTCATTCTTTCGTCTGAATTACTGTAATTATCTGCAGTGAGACCCCCACATGCGGACGCCTCGACCTGTGGACAATTCGACATATATACACTTATTTTCTAATAAAAAATTACCCAAAAAGGCCCGAAATGAGGACACTGACTATACATAGGGACATTTTGTGATGAAATTGCAAATACATTTCAGGCCAAGTTACAAGAAACAGATATTTCCAACCCTAAAATTGATGTAGGAAAAGTTCTTTGGAATTTCTCTTATCAATGTATCATCCAGTTAGCTAATTTAAAAAATTACTTCCAGCATAGAGGGACTTCCTTCGCTCTTTTTCACTTAAATTTTATTTTTACAGCTAGAGAATGCCAACATTTCAATGTACTTAACAGATATTTCAGAATTCAATTCCCCGAATGTCAATATTGTGTTGAAATATATTGATTGGAATCAGTTTCAATTGGCAGACAATTTTTATTTTCATGGAATTATGATGAGTATTTTGTACATAAAACACCAATTAAAAATCATATAATGTAAGTCTATGGGAAAATGAGACTCAACTTGGGGACATTTCAACTTAGGGACACTCTTGATGCACCAATTACGTCCACATCTTGGGGTCTCACTGTACTTTTCAAAAGAAGATGAATTTGATTCCAGATTTCAGGCTGTCATCTCGCTGCACCCTTTTAAAGAAAAAACTCGTATGGGAGAACGACTTGACTTCATTCTTTTGAGTAGTTTTTTGTTTATTTAATTTGTTTGACCGATTTTGCTTCTTGTTTCACTATATGAAACATTTTCAAACAGTCATTTTTGTTCCGATTTTGCTTTGAAGACATTCAATTTGTACTTCGTAGAGCGGATGAAAAGTTCTGAATTTAAATGATGTTCCCCTCTCGCAAAGTTGTTGAAATCCCATTTTCCCCGTCTTAATTTCGTTTGAATTTATAGCTTTTTAATTATTTTGAATTTTATCTGCTTTTTTAAAATCAACTCTATTTCTGTGGTCTAATCGGTCATGTATACAGAAACAGGTTTTATTTAATGAATGACTTTAGATGGTCTAGGGAGATTTTTCAGGGGTTGCCAGACTGTATGCAGTTGATCTTCAAAAGGGATCTTGGGTTTGAACCCGATGAGGGTTATTGTCCATCGTCCGAACCCCTTTCTTCTTATTTTCTTGAATTATAGAAAGGCTGATCCTTCCTTCGAGACATTCGTGACAGATGAGGATTTTTCACTGATTGTGCTGGAAAAAAAATGGTGTCTCATTTGCAGAAGAGCAAAAGCCGGCTGATGGACAGGTCTTGATGACCCCCAGCTTTTCACCCCTCGGGGGTCTGCATCCCCTGGCTGCTTATTCCGTATTCCCTGCTGCTGGCCCGATGTTCTGCAGTCCCTGGGTCCCCAGGCCCTTCCTGGGCCTGCAAGGTGAGTGAGACGCCGTGCGCGAATTTCCAGGCCGCCCTTTTTTGCATAATTCTCGCCCCTGGTTCAGCAAATATTTGATCTTTTATGGATTTTCTGGGAGCGGGAAATGACATGAAATTTCGCGCCTTTCCTCGACAAAAAACCTCGTTTAAAAGTTGTCGCCCCGAGCGAAACTTTGTTTCACACTTCCCGCAGGTCAGCAAACTTTACCCGTGCATTATCCCGAGAACTCCGAGACACGCCTTCAAATGCCACTTCTAGAATTTGAACTTATAAGAAAAATAAATTGAAAAGTTGTGGTACTTTTTCCTAATGTCATCTATCATAGACCAGGCACAGATATGTCAAACACAACCAACAAGCACGCAAGCAATAAAACACTCTAAAATCATAAAAAAAACTGGGCACAGGGAATATCCAGCCATGCAAGAAAATGACCACTTTATTAATTCTACTCATTTTGGCAATCAGAAATACTGCATATGATCTGGCAAAGAAAGTATGGAAAATTCATAATTTCCATTTGCATCTTTTAGAAGATCACAGTTTTTCAGACACAGAAAAAAAATCTGAATGACAAAAATTGCAATACAGATGAACTTTCACAACGAATTTATCTGTATAACGATTTTTTTGTCCTTCAGGGGCTTCTCCCCATTTTAAAAGTGTTCTATAAAATGACATTATCTCTAAAAAAAATTTTTCTGGTTCCTTGAATTTCTTTTTAGATAGAATCCCTTTGAATCTTGTATACAGGTGGACTCTCCCTACAACAATGTTGTCTACATTGATTATATATATATATGTATAATATACTGTATTTATTTCTGGTCCCATCATAGGGTTCTATCCCATTGTATTAGAGTTTTTTTTACAACAAAATTCTCTTTACTAAAAATTTTTTGGTCCCTTTGATTTGATTATAGAGAGAGGTGGAGTCCACCTGCATTTGCAAGTTTAATTTGAAACAACATTCCCAGTCATTACTATAGAAAATATCCTTATAACAAATTATAACAAACTTTTTCTGAAATCCCCATCAGTAGTTTGTTGTAACAAGATTTTACTGTATTCAGAAATTAACTGCATGCAAAAATGCATGGTTGATTTCATTACCAGCAATTGAGCTGAAACATGGCACCAAAACTTTAGACTTGGTCTTGGCCTTTTTTGTCTACCTTCTATTTACTAAATTGTATGGCAGACATATTTTTAATTGAACTGAAAACCCTGGAAGTTTAATCTTTAGAACACTTTTGTAAAGGTTCTCAAAATATATTGAGAGTTCTATCAAAAAGAATCTCCAGATTAATGAAAATTTAAGTAATTTAGCAGCTGATAGGTTTCAAGAGTTTTGGCAGACATTAGACAATACTGTAATTGAATACTGCAATGATTGAAATGTTTGGATCTGTTGTTTCCATGTTTTCATTGTTCCAAGAATTTATCATCTCACATCAAGCAGCCATGATTTTTAAACTACAGCATAGAATAAAAAAACATTTGAAAATCTGCTCTTTTCTTCTGCTCAATGGAAGCATTAATTAGAAAAATTGAAGCTCACGGTCCCAATGAACAATGACATTATTGGTATAGGTGTTACCTCAAAATTTGACCTCCTGCAATTCAACCATCCTGCAATTTTTCAGTCAAATTTGCATGGATGTTGACTTGCAATTGAACCTCTGCCCCAGAAATCAACCTGCTTTGGCCACTTTTTTTTTGCATTTTTGTGCTTCTATTTCTTAATTTTGCCAAGTGTCTCGCAATTTGACTGCCTTGAAATTTGACCCTAGTCCAGCAACAGATTAGGGTTGAATTTCAAGGTATTGTACCACCTGTATAAGAAGTATGATTTTGGATTGACATTCGAAAGGCTAATGCCTGTGCTTCTTTTCCTCAAATAAACAACCCTCTGAGCTTCAGGCAAAACACACGTGTAGGGAAACTCTGATGACGCAGAACAATGTTAGAAGCGGTTTTATGTGGGCAGGAGATGCAAGTTTAATTCCGAACGCGGCGCAGCAGCACGGACCGAAGCAAATAAACGCCGAGCTCCACTTATTTAATCAGGCGAGGTTGAAATTAATGCAATCACGGATGAAACCGTCGGGGTTTGCAGACCAGGGGAAGTCACAAAATGGTCGTAAAAGCAGCGAAACAACACCCGGTTCCCGGGGAAAAGGAGGCTGTTCAAGCAAAGTCTGAAACAGTGTTTGAAATTCGCGCCCCGTTGCCAAGGCTGGCGTCTCCCATAAACGACACCTACCGCGTATTCTTGTCATCACGCGGGACTCGCGTGTTTTTCGAATAGTTATTCCCAGACAATTTTTAAAACGCTTTCCGGATTTGAATTCGTTGCTATTCAGTGACTTTTCTCATTTCTGTGACTTCGCGTGTCCATGTGATAATGGATAATGTTGCATTTGAAAAGTATTTTTAAGGAAAAAAGGGGATCTTCTGCATCAGTGTTCCAGAACTATTCTGGACACAAGGACCGACAAATTTCCATGAAATGTTTTTGCGGACTGGAAAATTGAAACAAAAATTCTGCAAACTGGCAAAGTTTCATACAATTATTCCAGGCTAGAAATTTTTTTGAAAGACTTGATGGCAGGTATTTAAAACGTTTATGCTTATTTTGAAAAATTGAAGTCAAGAAACAATGGAGCAGCTATAGTGGAATGTCTTCAAAAAATAAAAAGGTGAACTTGAGGAATGGATTCTCAGCAACATGAAAAATTAAGATGATTTATTTTAGCAGGAGAAAATTTGTCAAAAGCCTTAATAGAAGGAAATCAAACTTTTATTCCTCATCAGATAATTTCAACTGCCATTGTATTTCAGAAATTTACGATAAAAATTACAGACTTCATTGCTAATTCTGGTAAATTTATTATGCTGAAGAAAATTTCTCTTAGACTGTCAAAAAAGCTTCTGTGGACTGGTGCTGTCGGTCTGCGGACCATGGGTTGGGCAACAATGCCCTCCGGTATTTCGGTGATTTATTCATCTGCGTTTTGCAATAAAAAATTCAACCAATGCATCAATTGAAGTGAAGCTCTGCCTCAGCTGTCTTTGAAGGTGCGATTCTCAAAACTTTGAGCAGTTTGTACTATAAAATTCAGAAGATTCGAGATAGAAACAGGGCGCATTCGCCAGAATCATCCAAATTAATCGATAATCAGAATCGATTATTGGGTCGTCTCAATGGAATGCGTCCCAAAATTTGCATACGGAGCTATTTGTACGCATTCTGACTTCTGAGTCGTTCTGATGATAAGCTGGACGATTCCAGCAATGTTCTCATCTGAGTAAATACCAAGAAGTAGTTCTCCCCAGAATCGGTTAAATTTAAAATACTCAATGTGAGAAAGACTATACAATACAGGACCAAAAATAAAGAAAATAAAAACTACAGTCGAATTTCAATGGACCAGCAAAAATCACAGTTATATATGGATATTTTCAGCTAAGAAAACAAGCACTTTTGTTGGGAGAAAGAAAAAAAAATTACAGGAAACTGTAACTGATCCTTATTTTTTTCTTTACAACTTGAGAGGATGCAGAACCTCTAAACAAGGGTTCATATACTTGACTAACCCTCCATTCCTTTCAAAATACATCAAGTTCTATTTCAAATTTTTTCCTCTTTTATGTGTCAATAAAATAATAGCAAAAAGATCACCCGGAAAATTTGAGTTATGGAGATTTGAGAGGGAATGCCTTTAAGCTTGGAAGTTTTTCAAGGCCATGTTTCTAAGGGAATGCCGACTGGAATGTGATACAAATGTGACATATGAAGGAGGTACAGCATGCTCCTATATTGAGCAAAAAAGCATGTTTTGGTCTAACATCCTTTCTTCAAAATTATTATTTTTTCTTCTTAACAGAGAACCATGACAAAGCATGAATGCCTTGTTGCCAAAGAGTTTTCACATTGGTATGTTTAATGGAATGGCTGTGTATTCAATGCAAATGAGTATGTTTTCCTGACTAAGAGGAATTATGGTGAGTCAAGAATACAATGTAAACATATACAGTACTCGATACAGTGGTTAATAAGTATAATAACTTAAATACTTCATGCAGAGATACCACAAAAAATGCCCAACAGACACATAACTTAAATAGATTTTGTTTCACCCAGGTCTGTAAAAAATTTCCGAAAATACTAGAGACTTTTTCCAACAAAGGTTCACAACATGATGCAAAGACAGTGTTGTGTGTCCATTGGATCCCAGCAGACAAATGAATTGGCTAAAGTGAAGTTCAGCCATCAACAGAGTTCAAAGATATATCTTGAAGGACTCAACCCTTTGCAGAGGAGCTCTTTTTTAGTGCTTGAGACTGTCATTTGGCTGTAGTTTAAAAAATGGGAATTGAATTCCACTTTATTGATAGGTTGGTTTGCTCAGATGAATTCCAATTAATACATTGTTAAGTGTTCACTTCTTGAGCACTTGGGCAACTTGTTCCCACTTTTTTTTTCCAGAGCAGGAAGGGATGTTTTTATAGTGGGGAGATTCCTGGTGTGGTTCAGAAAGAAATCTACTGAATTATTCCTGACATTTTTTTCCTGTCTCTAAACTGGGTAATTGAATGAAAACGAAAGCAGTTATGCCGCACTTCTTTGAACTTGAGTGAGGCTCAGTGAGCTTTGCCATAAAAAAAAACTTTTGGTGAGGCTTTGTGACCCATTCAAAAAATGGCTCACAAGACTGGTTCTGTTGCACACCAACAGAAGTGAACTGAAATTGCTTAGGTCTGGTGCACATTTTCAATAGATTGTTAAACAATTTCAAATATGCTGCACACATTTACAAATTATTTCTGGCAAGCCAGGAGGATTTCATTTATGGGGATGTTTTTGATAATTTGGCTTTCAGCTTTCACACGTACTTACTGGTAATTTTTGGATAAATCTTTCAAGACTCTTGGTGAGTGTTCTCCAACCCATGGTCTGCAGATTGGTGCTGGTCCACGGAATTTTTTTCTGCAAATGAGAAATTCAGTCCATGAGATGAGTCTATAAGAGATTTTCGTCAGCATAATAAATTTATTCAAATTAGCAATGAAGTCTGTTACAGTATTTTTATCTGAAATTTCAGAAATACAATGTCAGCTGAAATAATCTGATGAAAAGTAAAAGTTTGCTTTTCTTCTATTATTGCTTCTGGCAAATTTTCTCCTGCTAAAATCAATTACAGGTATCTTAATTTTTCATTCTGAGAAACCATTCTTCAAGTTCACCTTTCTAAATTTCAAAGACATTCTGCTATAGGCGCTTCATTGGTTCTTGACTTAATTTTTGAAAATTTCAAATACCAGCCATAAAGTCTTTCAAGAAAAACTTTTTTAGTTTGTAAAAATTTTATGAAACTTCGCCAGTCTGCAGAACATTTTTCGAATATTTGTCTGTCTGCAAAAGAATTTGGAAATTTGCCAATCCACAGGCCCAAAAAGATTGGGAAACATTGTTCTCGCCTGGTGGTATTTTTTAATAGGTTACCTCAGGTGCAGGTAAGTTTAGTTAATTTTCAACTTTCTCTCCTTTGCTATTGTCCTTCCAGTGCGCAATGAGGTGTTTTTATGGGATACTTTCCTTGGGTCAAGGAAATATCAGACAATATCCTCCACTGTTGGGTAGAAGCACACAATTGAAGGAAGCCGTGACAAATTGACAAATAAACTAAGGCTTCAAGAGGCTTAATCAGCTTCAACAAACTTGAAGTAAGCCACAGCTCACAGGAAAAAAGAGTTTTCAGGTGGATGTGGAGGCAGTCATGTTCAGTGCATGGAAATTTCAGCAAAACCTGTATCGAAGTGTAAATTTCCAGAACTTGTGAACATTTTTTAGGTTTAATCTGCTTTTTCGGAACCTTTATGAAAACCAAAACTTTCAGGAAATTTGATGAAAACATATTTTTGTACATGCATTTCTGGGCTGAATACAGATGTGTGTTAAGGTTGTTTCAAACACGCAGCATGTTTTACATCTGAAGCAGGATATGCCTGCTTACAGCTTTTCTTCAAGAAATTCGTGAATTTCGTGAATGTCCACGCAAGAACAAGAATAAGTTCAGCAAACTCCGTTACTAAAGGTGCACACGAGGCACTTAATCGCCTTCTCACCTCGGGTTTTACTGCCCCTGTTCCTTTCTTTCCCGACTCCTGGTACTTGTGACAAAATTTGGCGGATTTCTTCCTTTTCGCACACAGCCCCAAAACCCCAAGGAAGAAGGGCCAGGAAAGCGGGGATCGACCGGAAACCCCGCCAAGCCTACAGTGCGAAGCAGTTGGAACGCTTGGAGGCTGAATTCAAGGTTAGTACTGTAGCTATATACTGTAGCTCAAAAAGCTAGTTATTCAAAGATGAATATCCAAGGTTTTTCTGTTTGCGAAGGCAGTATACTGTAGTACTGGAAATTAATGACTGTGTTTTCTTTCGCACACATGAGTTTGACGAATAACAAGTTCTTCATCATCATGCTATATGCGTGTAATTTGCGGAAACGGGGCTTTCAATTTTAAAAATTGTGTATTTTTGTGCATTTTACAAGATGCATTTGTTTTGAGCCGGACTTCCCTCAAGAACATTATTTTTCATGCTCAGTTGGAACGCTCTTCATTTTTAAAAATAGAAAAAGAACAGTGAGACCCCTACATGCGGACACCTATAGACAGCATGCATACAATTCAACATATGGACGCCTATTTTCTTATAAAAACCCATTAAAAAGGCCCAAAACATGCAGACACTGACTTGACATGCAGGCATTGTGTGCTAAAATTTCAAATAAGCTTCTTGCCAAAATACAAGAGACAGGTATTTCCAACCCTAAGATCTATGTAAAAAAGTTCTTTGGCATTTTTCTAATCAGTTTACAATCCATTTAGGTAATTCTAAAAATTTATTTCTTGCATAGAGGGACTTCCTTCTCTATTCTTGACTGAAATTCTATTTTTATTCACAGATAATACCAAAATTTAAATGTACTGTACAGAGGTGCCATAATCAATGCTCCATATGTCATTATTGAGTTGAAAGATTTTAATTGAATCAGTTTCAATATATTGGCAGACCACTTTTTTCAGTGCTTTTCATGGAGTTCTGATGAATACTTCTTCCATAAAACACTGATTAAGAAGGATATACTGTATACATCAGGATAGTGTAAGTCGAATGGAAAACTAGACTCAGCTTAGCGACATTTTGACTTAGGGACACTCTTGATGCACCAATTACATCTGAATTTTCTGATCTCACGGTAAATTCTCATGAAGAATATGAAACTAGATTTTCTCAATAACCCGCAAAATTAGGCCAATAACATTTTTGGTTGCAGAAGTTAGCTTTATTAAGTTAATTCTAGAAGCTTTTGAATAAGAATATAAATTCAGTACACATTCCTCAGCTTTGCACCTGAATTCATTTTTTAAAAGTTTTACTTCCCAGAAATGTGGCATTCAAATTACTGAATAAGTTTTAATCAAACGTAGAAGCTGATTTAAAAGAAACCTTATTGCGTGCTGTCATTGAAGAAACCTTGTATGCTGTCATTAAAGAAACCTTGTATGCTGCCATTTTTCAAGAAATGTAATTACAATAATCACAGAAAGGTAAATTAATGGTAATCTTAGGGGCATACTGCTCGCACCCCACCTTTCTGCTTAGCTTACAGAAAAAAAGATTTGCGTGGTACTTGGGTAAATATGATTGCCTTTTAATGCACTGCATCAATTCTAATGGAAAGCGATTTTCACGCACAGCAAGACAAGTACCTGAGCGTGAGCAAAAGGATGGACCTGTCCAAGACCCTGAACCTAACCGAGGTCCAGATCAAGACCTGGTTTCAAAACAGGCGCACAAAATGGAAGAAGCAGATGACGGCTCGAATGAAAATGGCGCAACGCCAAGGACTCCTCGCGCCGTTTTTCCCAGCACCACCAGGCTTTATGCACCCTTTCCTGGCACACCTGTATTCCACCACCAGCACCCTACAGCTCCCTCAACCCTCCACTGACCAGAAAAGCCCGGAAGCATCTTCTTAACTGTTTGACCAACGTTATGGCCGATGAAGTAAACGAGTAAACCTACCGCGACAGGTTTGGTTGATTATTCGAAATTTGAAGGCAGGTTCCCGGAAACTGAGCACAACCAAAGGTGATGCTTTTATTTTTATAATCCAGACCGGTGATCTTCAACGAATGGTCTGTGGACTGGTACCAGGCTGTATAAACAGTATTGATTTGCGGGAAAGATTCGTCCTTCTTATATATTAGCTATTCGATTTATTCCGGTTTTTCCGGCGCTTGAACATTTTCTTCAAACCTGTAAAATGTGAAAAATATTTCGCGGGATCGTTTATTGTTGGAGAAATACAGTGCTTGGGAGACTGAATCATGGATGTGCATCATAGTTCTTCACGTTGTGGTTCAAGGACGATGAGCCTTACCAACCCTTAAAATTTCTAAGCATTTTTTGCAGGACGGTGGGAAAATTTCTCCATAAAGAATCTGTCATGAGTTGGACTACTGTTATCTCTTGGTGCACGAAAAAACTTTTCAAATGAATTGACTTCAAGCATTTTTTCAAGAAGAAAGAATGGGATCACATTTCTGTTATTATTGATGAATTATTCTCTGACGACGTACATTTGTTTTTCATTCAACTTACAGTACAGCATTATAAATTTTTTGGCGATTTTGAAGTTTTTTCAAAAACCACCAGCGGGTCTAGAGAATTTCAGACAACCATCTCCTGAAATTAAGGTTACAGTGGGCCCCCGACTTACGACGGGCCCATGTTATGTCGGTTTCAACTTACGACGATTTTTTTATTTAAAAAAACCCCCAACTTACATCAGGGTTTCATGATATGACAGCTTCTGAGGTTCTTCAGCTCCCTCCCACCAACCGTTTTTTTTGTGCCATGCATGTACCAACAGTTTTCCAGAGAGGAAGTGAGTTTTTTTTGTGCCAATTATTGCTGAATAATTGTTTTTAGGAGGGATTTTGAATTTTGTGTGTTCTGTGCTGCCCTGTGCATTTCATTATAGCTGAATAATTTTGTTTAGGAGGAATTTAATAATTTGACAGAAAATTATCCATTCTTACAATTTTAA